>CM038796.1:123053006-123320621 GCA_021764765.1 Vicia sativa
GAATATGATTATGACCTAGAAGATTGTAATTAAGAGAATGATATAGAAGAAGAATTTGATCCTTTGGCCCCCACTATTATGACCCTCTAACAACATTGGGCGAGTCCAGAACCAAAGATGAGTCGTGTTGATTGAAATTATTGAGGCGATCTGTTACACGCCTCTACTTGACTGCCATCCGACTTAGGATCCACCACTCTCATTGTTGCCACTGTCCAGATTCCACAGCCTGATTGCGTTGTTGCTATTGATACAATCACAATGGAGCTTGTTGCTATTCGTTCAGATCTTACCTCACTCCGCAGAGATTTTTATGGTTTAATGGACCTAGTTACGGTAAATCTAGATCACCTTTTTAGAAGTTTAATTATAGAATTGGTTGATTTTTTGTTTTCATAACATTGAGGCAACTTTATTCACTCTTAGTGAAGGGGAGAAGTGTCTATTTAGGATTTCTATTTTATTTTAGTTTTCATTAGCATCGTTTTAGACTTATTTATTTATTTCGGTTATTTATTCATTTTTTAGAGTTATTTATTTGTTTCAGTATTTTTAATGTCAGTATTCACTTTCTATTTATTTGTGTTATCATAATATATTTCTCATTATGCTCTGATTATTACAATATGATGACTATTGTGTTAATGTGTTCACCTAAAATAAAAATGCATGCATATTAATCTAGTAGACCTAGTGATATAACTATATTTGAATAATACACCTATGACATACCTAATTGTCACTTCATTGTCTTCCATGCTCAATTTATTTTTCTAAACTAAGACATTGAAATGACACATCCATCCGCAGTCTAAAAGAGAGAATCTCATGCATGATGACACATCTGACAGTTGTAGGCACGAGATTTTCTAGGTCAACACCTTTTAAGCAACTGTTACAAAGGTGGCATGCTTGGACTTCAAATTGAAGCAGGTTATGTGATCGTTACTCCTCGAGAACCACCCAAACGATGTAACACTTTCGGTCAACAATGTTCCTCATTCATTCATATTCATTTTCACTTTAAACGACTTTAAACCATTTTCAAACATCTCATCGTTTCATTTTCATTCCACGTAATAAACACCATTTTAACTAGCATTCAATACCTCCACTCATCTTCTCTTCACCATTAAAACCTTGCTTCTATATAAACTCTTGAAGAGTATTTCACTATTACCTGAATTTCTTCAAAAACTCTTCCACATACGTATGTCATTTAAAACCTTTCTCAAAATGACCCGAGAAGAGCTCAAGAAGAAGAGAGAACCATACCTCACTGATATGGTTTTGAGAGATGGAGCCCTGGAGACCGACAAGATCAAATTCACCGCGGTTTCATCAGAGAGGTATACTCGACAAAGTATGTCGATATATATTGTTTACGTGATTTGGGATTGCTTGAAAGTGTGAAATTTTGCACTATGAATATGGTCTACATCACATTGCCACTATGAGTCTTTCAACCTATGAATCCCTCATGTTGGAGTTCTTGAGTTCCTTTTCCTACAAACACCACCTACTCCGAAGCGGGAAGTCGGTCGGTATCTAATCAGCCTTGGTAAAATTGAACTATTCAACACGAATTACCATGAACCAAGACTCTAAGTCGGTGCTTCACTTTCACCATGGAGAGGGTGTGTGTTATACCCCAAAATTTTCCCTCCAATTTCTCAAAACATTCCATACCTCCATGCTCAAAGATTCCTCGAGGTTGATCGGACAAAGCGCCTCTAGACAATCAACCCAACTAGGGTTTGGCAATTCTCGAATCAAGATGGACTTCAACATCTCCAAGGTCATCATGCCTCCTCATATGCTTCAAATATTCTCCATGTCAAGTTTCAAGCCTCCCAAGTCAAGTTTCCTCGGACAATTGCTCGGATGGTTGAAAATCGGTTGTATTGGACAAAAAGTCAAGCGTGGTCAACATCTGATCAAACTTCTTGATTTTGGTCAACATCCTCATTTGAAGTTACATTAATCATTTGATCAAGGGTTGATCATGATTCATCAAAAGAAAACTCAAGATTTACTCAAAGTCGAACTTTCAATTAGGGTTTCTCGATTGAAAAGTCAGCAAACTTTGGTGAGCATAACTTCTTCTTACTTTCTCAGAAATTTTCCACCAACTCTTGTTTTGAAGGAAATTCAATTCTCTACAACTTCATGTCTCACAAGAATGTTCAAAAAATGCTTCATTTGGAAGGTATGGATCAAAACATTACAGGTCCTTTTCAAAGTCAACAAAAAGTCAACATTTTGTTTTGGAGATATATTGAGCATGGTAACTCCAATTGAGATAAAACCAAAGAGGTTGTTTAGAGGACTCTTAGAGATTTCTAAAAAGTCCAAGAACACTCAAAAATGTGGAAAAGCGAGCAAGATACACCATTCGAAGTTGGGTAATTTTGGACAATTGCACAAAGGAGATTATTGGTCAAAATGCAAAATTTTCAAATGGGCCTATAACCTTATGATCCAAACTTGTTCATGACATTATTTGTGACCCATAAATGCTTGGCCATGGCAATTTTCTATTTTATTAATTTATTTTTGAATTTTAGAACATTTAATTCAAAATTAAATTATATAAAATATGAAAATAAGATATTTTTCAAAAGGAGTGATTTTATATCAAACTTGAGGTCCAAGGAAGCCCATGATACATACCAATTTCGTGCTTGATCATTCATTAAAGAGAAAATCAAATTTTCTTCAAAATTTGATTTTATTTGAAAAATAATTCAATGCATTCAATATCAATCTTTTTCCTTCTTTTCCTCTCTAATACACTCTATAAATACCAAGCAATATACCAAGCAAGAACACGAAAACCCTAGCCCTACAACAACTTATTTTGCCAAAATTTCTCCAAAGTTATCAAAATTGATTTTGATTTCAGACCACTTCGGTTCAAACAAACCATTCCATTGTGTTCCTTGATATCGATAGCAAAAGCAACTCTTACTCAAACCAAGACACCAGAATCGTACCCTACGACTTGCTCGGTTTGGTAAACTTTTGAAATTCGATTTCATATTTCATGCATTATTAATGTTGTTTGTGTGTTTGTATCAATTCGGGATGATGATTAGGTCATGTTTGAACCCTTACATACAAGCAGGCGTCCAAAACCATATTGCCATTGTTAGGGTTAGAAATGCGGAAGCTTGAACGGTCTATACAAGGCGATTCGGCCGAAACTAATGGCACCAATGAACTCGCGACCATCGATTTAGGGGTAGGGTCCTTTTCCATTTATTTTCGCGTATTTTCATGTTTGATTTCGGGCTAGCGGAAGATGGCCGGGCCTAGCTCGTACGACTCGGCGAGGACGTGAAGCGTGGCAATTCGTTACGATTCGTCCATGCGATCAATGGGGTCCGCAGCGTGGGTGACTCGATTGAAACAAATCCACACAGCGTCATTTATATTCATTTGATTTTGTTTTCCAACACCAATGCCAAGTGTCCTAGTGGTTAAAGGCGCTAAGCGTGCAAAGATGCTCAATGTCACGGGTTCGAACCATGCGAGGGGCGGTTGTTTCTTTTTCCAAACTTCACACTTTTTCTATATTTTTCATATTTTCTTTTTATTTAATATTTTGCATTCATTTTAATTTCAATAATTTTATCATGCATTAAAAACATCAAAAATATTTTTCTTTTTGCATTATTTTCAGAAAATGATTATTTAATTTATAAAATTAAAAATATTATTTGCATACATATTTAATTTAATTCTTATTTTATCATTTAAATCACTTTTAATTGCATTTTAATTATTAAATTATCTCAAAAAATCCCAAAAATTATTTTAGCATATTAATGTTATTTCCAGCATGAAATATTTTCTCATTTAAAAATAATTATTTTTAACATTTTCCTCTTATTCAATTTTCTCGTATTTTAGATTTCTCATCTTTTCACGGAGTTATCCGTTTAGGACGATTTCTTTTTACCGTTTCTTTTATTCCAATTATGTAATTGCTTATGGGATGTAATAGTTTAAATTAGGACTTTTACTTTCCGCACTTTCAATTATGTATACAAAGCCATGTAATAGCGTAGGATTTACCTTTCGCATTTTACATTCCGCATTTAATTTCCACCCTATAAGCATTGTAGTAATTAGGCGTGTATGGCAAGATAAAATGAGCGTAGATCACTTCTAATTTCAAGATAAAATATCTGAAATCAACACACTCTTTCACACATACCCTTAGGGTAATTCTCTCTCGTTGCCTACGAATTCAAATGGTCGTCCCTCGAGCGTGGGGTATTAGCATCGTTGCCTTCAAAACAAATCATCATAGTCCCTTGATACAAGATCATAGACCCGCGATGTCGCCTCGAATACATGATCTTGACCCTCGATTGCACGCTCACGAAAAATGATGATAGTCCCCGAATGTGCTAGGATACTTCCTACAGTTGCCTTACATGACCATCGGTGTCCCCGAATGTCCGCTTACATCCAACGAATAGGGTTACCTACCAACTAATGGTATGGATAGCACTATTCTAAAGGAACGTAAAATAACACGAAAGCGACCAATTAAGGTAGGTAATAAGACTTTTAGTTGCTTGCTCAAACAAAATACTTTTCACACCTACTCTCTTTTCAAAGTTCAAACACTTTTCAAATACGAAACATTTCCGAACACTTTGTATACATTCCTACATGAATCATTACAAAGTCAAAGCGAAATGCCTTTTCAAAACATTTTGTCAAACACACGAGAAAGCAATTTTAAAGTGATCTAAGAGCAACTAAGACCCGTCGATAACTACGGATGGAAAGGGTGCTAATACCTTCCTTACTTCATAACCTTCTCCTTACTAGAATCTAACGAAGGTCTTTTCTGTTCTTTTCACCTTCCTTAGTTGGATAAAAGGAAAGTCGGTGGCGACTCTTGCTATCCGCACATTTGCGATACAAAAACTACAAAGTCGAGTTCACGTATTCTGAGCTGGCGACTATTTGAGAGACACCTAAAAGAGAATGCCTTAGATTTATAGATCACATTTACGCTTTACATTTGACTTGCTTTATCTTTAAGGGTTGCTTGGGTATTATATTTTGTGGGATCCTACACCGGATCCGGGTTTCCTTTAGGTAAGTAGCAATAAATCGTCGCGACCGTTAGGCGTATATCGGCGGTCAACATGATGGCTACGTTAGTGTGACACTTTGAATGTCACGATACTCTTCATTTCCAAGTTGAGGATAGTATTTGGCCTGCGTGGTGTCATCAAGCACTAACTAAACTTTTAGAACCTTAATTGACCCATCTTGGCCATTAGAAGGTAGTGAGATGGTAGGTCTTTGAGTCTCAGAAACTAAGGTTGGTGATACTCGATACTCGCTCATTAAGATCGGACTTTTGGGATATTTTGATTAAACCACTTGGTAGTCGGATTGAAATAAACGCCTACGAAAGATCAATGATATGAGATTCCTAGAACCGGTTACTATTATAGGATAGGATGAACCAACTCAAACTTTTGGTGGGGTAATCACCTATGACCTCATACAAGCCTTAAACCTAGGCTCATTGTGTGATTTGTTTGTGTGTGAACATGACATCATGACATCATCGCATTGCATATCATTTCTAACTATTTCAAGGACCTAGGGTTTATCTTTGCTCTATTTTGTAGGGATTATGGCTTCTAGAAAGACTATCCGAATCAACTTCATGGGTATACCTTCTCGACTCAAAGAATTGGTTTCGGAAATTCCCGATCATGCTCGATTCATCAAAAGACATGGTTATCTACTTGACTTGGTTATCTCGGTTTGAAGAAGATATGATGCACGTCTATTCGAGTTCTTTGATCAAAACATCATTGCTTTACATTCCCAAATTATCAGTTAGTTCCTACCTTGGAAGAGTTCTCTAAGCTACTTGGGTACCTATTCTTGACCAATGCCATTCAGGTTTAGAAAAGGTTCCTAAATACGAAGACATCCTATCGACCTTACACATCTAGCGCTCGGACATTGAAGCCAATTGGGAAACGAGCGGAGTTAAGGGTTTACTTGCTAAGTTCACGATTAAGAAGGCCGAGGAATTCCTCAAAGTTATGAGTTTCCATGCATTTGAAGATATTGTGGCCTTGCTAATCTATGGTTTGGTTCTATTCCTAACTGGATCAATTCATAGATGTCAGCGCCATCAAGTTGTTCCTTACCGTAATCCGGTGCCTACTTTACTTGAGACATCCTACATTCTCTCCATACTCGTGCTATCAAAAGACAAGGAACTCTCATGTGTTGTATCTTGTTACTTTCCGGGTGGTTTATTTCGCACCTTCCTCCATCGATTTTGAAGAATGAACAAAGGATGAAGTGGGCTCAAATTAATGTCACTCTCTCGTTCGGATATCCGTTGGAGTCTTTTCTCTCAAAAAGACTTCACATTCGATGGCGTTGTGGAGAATTCCCTAATGTACCACTCCTTGGTATAAGGGAGAGTATTACTACAACCCTTCTAGCCCTCTGAGTTTGGTTTTGCTCGAAGAGATGATCCTCATGATATGCTTCTCAAGACATTGTGTTGGAAACTACAACCACGATCTCGGGTACGCGAAGGTTCATACACGCTTGGGGTATGGTAAAGAAGGCGATACCAAGACTTTGGGGCACAAAACTCCATTCCTTGGGAACCTTACCTCAAATGGGTGCGACTCGAGCTCGAAAACCTCATGATGCCATTCACTTTGTTACGGTAATTATGGAACTGTTGCTATAGGTAGCGAATCTATATTGTTCTCCATCGACATGCCTCTACGATTTTGAAGACAAAAGAGATCTGGATTCAACTTAAGAAGAAAGGATACATTCGAAGCTCGGTGTTATGCAAGTGAGAAAAGAAGGTACTAGAGTTGTAAGCTACTTCACGGAGGGCGCAACATCAACGCCTACCTCGGCACAGAAAAGCGCCATGGGAGACCTAGAAGCTTTAAGATTTATATGTCTTTCTTTTATTATTTTGAACTATCTTTTGTACTTAAAAAGAAAGAATAAAAAGAACTAATAAATGTTTGTTCATTTCTTGTTTAACAAATTTAAATCCTAGAGGTCCTTGAAAACATTGCATTGCATTAGCATAAACATCGCATAGCATGGCATAACATTGCATCACGGTACATTGAAGATTGGTTTTCTCATTTTCTAAGCTATTTATTTTAGCAATGGCTCTTGAAACGACCGTCAAAGATCTCCAGGCACGAATGCTCGGTTTATTGAGATGTTACCGACTTGGTCAGGCCAAAGAAAGATGAAGCTCATCAACAAGAAGAAGAAGTCGTGAGTCTTCTCAACATGGGAGGCGTTACAAAGTGGTCCTAAAGTGGTTAGTCGGGATGAGTTCTCTAAAGAAAGTATCAAGAATGAGGAAGTGTCAAAGGACATGAAGAAAGCGGTCATGAGTGCGAGAAAAGAAAGAGAAGATCACTATGATGACGATTACTACGATGAAGATGACAAGTACAAGCAACTTGAAGACCGTTTGAATCTTTGTAGAAAACACGAAGATGTAGGGCTGAATTTTATGACACGAGTCTTGTTCACAGTGTTAGGATTCCTCCCAAATTCAAAGGTTCCTACCTTTGCCAAGTATGATGGCATATCTTGTCCGAGCTGCATTTGAAGTCCTATGTCGAAGATCGGCCCCCATGCGATGATAGAAAGTTGTGGATGCACTATTTCAAGAGAGTTTGTCGGAACTCGGTTGGAGTGGTATTATCGACTAGAGAATGATCGTATCCGTACTTGGGTGACTTAGCGGACGCTTTCTGACGATATAGTACAATCTGAATTGACACCTTCGCATGCAACTACAAAGCATGTCTATGGGTAAGTGACGAGAAGTTCAAGGAATGCACGCTTCGAAATGGAAGATTTAGCGGTGAGTTCAACCACCCTTGTCGATAGGAATTGGTTGATATGTTCATGGGAGGCCAGCGGGCCCGTTCTTGATCATCGATTGGAAACTCTTGATAGGATTCACCGAGCTGGTATTGATGCGAGTGTATTGAAGGCTGGTATCAAAGTGGAAAGATTCGAGGAAGTCATCGTCAAATCTGCGAAGAGATCTTTTGGTGGTAAGAAAAGAAGTCAATCTTGTGTGGTCGAGAAAGGCCGAACCAAACGATGGCTTTCGATGCAGAAGCGTTGTGATCTCAATCCCACATCGGACCTGAACTCGGGGAGACAGCAGCGTAACGGAGCAGCGCCGAAACGGTTTACAAGATCAACATGCCATTGTGGCAAGCCTTGCAACACATGTTGAAGCGAAATTGATTACCTTGAGGGATCCTCCTCGAATGTCAACACTTCCTCTCAGAGATATAATCCCAATGCTAAATGTGCTTATCATTCCAGAGCCACGGACATAATCTTGGTGATTGTTGGGCTCACGAAGAACAAGATTCAAGATATGATTGAAGCTAAGCGATTGAGTTTGACCCTCCCGTTGAGACTCCGAATGTGATCAAGCGCCTATACCTAACCATGACAAAGTTCCAATGTTGTTGGTGAGGATACATGTTTTCAATATAGATGACTTGACCATTCCTCGATGGTGTCGAAGAATTTCTGCAAGCCGTGTTAATCAGATGCCCGAGAGAATTGTCGTTGGTGCCCATTTACTTCGATGGTTGTGCTTGGTTGAGAAAGGCGTGTTCGATGCATGATGGATAAGTGAGATACTATTCACAGCACTTTGTAGAGAGTTTGTGCGAACATGTCTAAGCCGAAGATCAGATGAGATGAAGCTGTACGGATGTGTGGGATACCTTGGGGCAGCCAAGTGGAAAGTATGATTACAAGGTGAAGTACCTTTCTAAGAGTTACAAGATTCCTATTGAAGATGTTAAGGTAACCGGATGGGTGACGATTTCCGAAGACTATCTTGATGTTAACACAATAAGGATTTCCTCTGCGATCCACATGCCTAGAGTGGCACCTCTCATCATCTTCTCCCAGACCAGTCCCATATTCCTCTGACAAGGCTATCCCATGGAATTATGGATCCGATGTTTACTATCATGGCGTCAAACAAGACCCTCTGACCATTGAGGACCTTACAGTTGAAGCTACCATTCCTGACATTGACAACATCACCGGATCTAGTAAGGTGACCAGAACCGGAAGAGTGTTCTCTCCAGATATCTCTCCTCCAAAGACATCGACTCCGCTCACATTCGGCTATTGAACCACATCCACTAGAGGAAAGAACGGTGACTCATCACCTTTCAACGGAAGTACCAAAGGAAGTTCTGAAGACACCAAACAAGAAATGGAGGAAATTCGAAGATTATCAAGAAGAGTGACTACAATGTTGTGGAGCAGTTGGGACAGACCCGTCCAAGATCTCCATGCTTGCTCGCTCTTGTGCTCGAGGCTCATGCTAACGCCTTGGTGAAATTTCGAAGAATGCTCATGTACCATAAGACACTACTACTGATCAATTTGAAGTTTGTATTGCTAGCTGGCTGCCAACAACCTAGGTTTCTCGATCTTGATTTGACTCTGGGAAGGAAACACAACAAAGCCTTGCACATCTACGTTGAATGCAAGGCGTTACCTGTCTCATGTTTTGGTGGATACAGGTTCTTTGAACATCCTACCGAAGGCGCTTTTGATCGACTTGATGTTGAAGGTTTGGTTTTGAAGCCCGTGACATTATTGTGAGAGCTTTTGATGGTTCTAAGTGAGCGGTGCTTGGAGAGCTCATTACTTTGTTAAAGTCGGTTCCCGGACTTTTGACTCTACCTTCTTTGTCATGGACATTCGTCACTTACTCTTGCCTACTTGGGCGCTTGTGGATACATGGGGCGGTATACCTCTACCTTGCATAGAAATACCGGTGAAAGGGAAGGTTGTTCTGTATGTGGTGAAGAAGAATATGGTCGATCATCTACGTCATTCCGATACCTCGAGGTGGGGTGAATTCTTTGAGACTCCTGTCAAGCTTTGAAACGTCCCGAGTCATGCCTGTTGATTCTCTGTTACTCACGAAGTTACACAAGCTCCGCCTAGGATGGCCTCATGAAAGATGCTCAAGCTGCGTTGAAGAAGGTGGTAGTGCTATTTGGGGTCAGCTCACGATCTTCCTTTCAAATTTGACAAGGCTGGTTTAGGCTTCACCATCAGGTCGAGAAGATACACATACCTGGCCAACTTCCTTTACTGCATCGGCAGTGGAATCCATGCTATAGAAGGCACAACGACTTCGACATCAAATGGATCTTTCCAACTCCCGACAACGGACTCAGCAATTGGAGGACCGAAGACGTCATACCAATCTCCTTTAGACAGGAGTAATTGCTCTTGTTTTGTTTTGCTTTTCGTATTTTCTATGCTTTGAACAATAAACTTTAAAGCCTAGTTCCTTACCCGGGGCATCGTGGCTCGTTTGTGAGGGTTATTATCTGTCATTTGCATATTTTCATTCAATAAAATCGTTGGACTTTTGCATTCAATTGTGTCTTTCTTTCTTTTACTTTATCACCCCTTCAAAAAGCTATGTGTTCTTACACACCACTGAGAATCACTCCGTTATGATATACCCTTATTGCTAAATATGACTTGATAATCCGATCTACCAAGCCGAAGATGAAAGTGAGGAAGATTGTGAAGTGCCGAAGAAACTTGTCGGGCTACAAGAAGATCGAGTTATCTGACACCACAAGTTGAGGTTGTGAATCTCGTGAAGAAGGAAAAGAGATCAAGATAGGAGGCGGGTCTTGAGAATGTTAAAGAAAGATTGGTTCAGATGCTACGAGACTATATTGAGGTCTTTTCTGGTCATACGAAGACATGCAGTCTAGACATTGATATTGTGGTACACGGTTACCAACGAAAGAAGGTTTTCTCCGTAAACGAAGGTTCGCCGTATGTGCCCTGAGATGTCGAGAAAAATCAAGGCCGAAGTTATAAACAGTTCAACGCCGTTTTCTTAGCTGTTACTTCTTATCCACAATGGGTTCCTAATGTGGTGCCCGTAAGAAGGATGGCAAGATGCGAACGTGTGGATTACAGAAAAAGCAGAACGATTTCCACTTCCTCATATTGATGTTACGGTTGACAACACCGCTCGCATAAAGTTTTCTCCTTCATGGATGGTTTCTCCGATTACAATCGAGATCAAAATGGCTCAAAAGACATGGAAAGACTACTTCGTTACATTGGGGCACTACATTACAAGGTTATGCCGTTGGAACCGGCGCCACCGCGTACTATGGTGACATTATTTCATGACATGATTCATCACGAGATAGAGGTCTACATCGGCGATATGATAGCTCGATCCACAGAACGAAGAAAACATGATCATTTGCTATTTGTGATTGAAAAGTATAGACTAAGACTCAATCCCAACAAATGCACTTTTGAGTCGGATCCGCAAACTCCTAGGGTTTGTTGTTAGTGGTAAAGTATTGAAGTTGACCCGCCAAGGTTAAAGCTATTCAAGAGATGCCGCTCCCGCAAAAAAAGTCAGGAGGTTTCTACCGTTTGAATTACATTGCAGATTCATTGCACATCTAACGCTACTTAGCGATCTTCAAATTACTAAAGAAAGATCAAGTGGTGGAATGGAGCAGCGATTGCGGATAACAAAATCAAGAAATACCTACAATCCTTCCATCCACATGCCGACCGAAAAGACCTCTTATCATATACTTGACGGTGTTAGAGAACTCCATGGTGCGTGTTGGGGAAACATGGCGAGTCTCGTCAAAAAAGTATACAATATACTACCTTAGCAAAAGTTTACCGCGTGAAACAAGATACTCACGCTAAAAACTTGCAACACTTTCTTGGTGCTACGAACTAAGCAATATATGTTGACTCATACTACCTTGTTGATTTCTAAGATGGATCGATAAAATACATATTTGAGAAACTCTCTCCAAGAATAGCAAGATGGCAAATGATCTTGACCGAATATGACATCCAGTACACTTCTCAAAAAGCAATCAAAGGAAGTGTAGCCGATCATTTGGCTCATCAGCCGTAGATGACTACCATCTATGCATTCGAGTTTCGAATGAAGATGTTTTACTAGTTACGGTGAAGAACCGGCCGGCGAAGGACCGAACAAGGATCCCGATGGACCATGGTTTTTGATGGGGCCTCAAACGCACTTGGCAATGGCATTGGCGCCATCATCACATCCCCTACAGGTGGACATACACCTTTCACCGCCAGATTATGTTTCAGTTGTACCAACAATATGGCCGAATACGAAGCGTGCATCATGGGTATTAAAGCTGCTATTGATTTGAGAATCAAGTACTTACAAGTATATGGAGACTCAGCTTTAGTGATCAGTCAGATTAAAGGCGAGTGGGATACGAAGCATCCGAATCTCATCCCCTATCGAGAGCATGTTCTGAGTTTGATCCCCTACTTCGAAGAGATTACTTTTGATCATATTCCACGAGAAGAGAATCAGTTGGCAGACGCATTAGCTACTATGTCGTCTATGTTCAAGGTCAGATGGGACAACGAGGCTCCCCAGATCATCATTGAAAGATTTGACGAACCAGCATACTGTTATGAACTTGATACAGAAGAGAAACCTTGGTACTACGACGTGAGGAGGTATCTTGAGACTCGGGGAATATCCAGGGGCATCATCAACGATAAGAAGTTCTTGAGAAGATTTGCATCCAAATTCTTGCTCGGAACGGCATCTTATACAAGCGCAATCACGACTTGTGCTTACTCCATTGTGTAGGCGGGAAAGCGGTAACGTATCATGGAAGAGTTACGAGGCGCATTTGGTACCCACTCTAGTGGACATCACGATGGCTAAGAAGATTACGAGACGGTTACTATTGGTCCACCATGGAAGCTGATTGTCACCGCTACACCAGATCTTGTCACAAGTGCCAGATTTATGTAGACAAAGTGCACGTACCTCCAGTACCGTTGAATGTTCTAACATCTCCTTGGCCTTTTGCAATGTGGGGCATTGACATGATCGGAGAAATCAAGCCCACAGCTTCCAACGGACATCGTTTCATCCTTGTGGCAATTGACTATTTCACCAAGTGGGTAGAAGCAGCCTCGTTCGCATCTGTTACCAAGAATGTGGTGGCTTGATTCATCAAACATAATCTTATTTGTCGGTATGGCACTCTCGAAAAGATTATCACAGATAACGGCTCCAATCTCAACAACAAAATGATCACCAAACTTTGCACGCAATTCCAGATCAAGCATCACAACTCTTCTCCATATCGACCAAAGATGAATGGCGCAGTGGAAGCCGCCAACAAGAACATTAAGAAGATTATACAGAAGATGACATTGACTTACAAGGATTGGCATGAGATGTTACCATTTGCTCTTCATGGTTATCGCACTACAGTACAAACATCAACAGGGGCAACCCCCTTCTCTCTTGTGTACGGTATGGAAGAAGTCCTACCAATTGAGGTTCAGATACCCTCAACCAGAGTCCTCCAGGACGCAGAATTAGGCGAAGATGATTGGATCCAGACTCGCCTTGACCAGATAAACTTGATCGATGAGAAACGACTCGCATCCATCTGCCATGGACAGATTTATCAGAAGCGAATGATCAGAGCATTCAACAAGAAGGTCAAGCACCGAGTTTATCAAGTTGGTGACCTAGTAGTCAAGCGCATCATTCTTCCACAAGGTGATCCCAGGGGCAAATGGACTCCCACCTATGAGGGACCATTTGTAGTCAAAACAGTATTTTCAGGTGGAGCTATGATACTTAGCACCATGGATGGTGAAGACTTCCCACACCCTGTGAACGACATAGTCAAAAAATACTACGCATAAAAGAGACCCGCTAGGTCGACCGGCCTAGGCAAAAATAAGGGCATCCTGGCGAACCAAAAGGTTCGGGAAAAAGTTAAGAATATATAGAAAACATGTACACCCGGCAAGTCGAAAACCTGAAAAGGCGGCTTGGGCAAAAAGGTATCGGTGGTGAAAACCGAAGGCGGTCTAGGCAAAAGTTAGGGATTTAAGCGTACGGCTATGTCTCGTCCAGATCACCTATCGACAGACTACTACTATCAGCATTCAAGATTCAAATGGCGAAAATCAATCCTACTCACTTTCTATTGACAGCAAGGAGATGAGATAGTTGGAATATATGAGTACTAGCATAGTTGGAACTTGACGAGATTGTTCCGCATAGCTTTTTACTTTTCTCTTGTACAAACTACTTGGCCATACGCCACCTTTCAAATAAATACAAGTCTCCTTCTTTTACAATTCTTGTTCGTTGTTGTTGTTTGCATAAAGTCCAATGTTTGCTTTGAATGATTATATGCATTTGACAATAAAAATTCGTTCATAAACATGCGAAAAGTAAGCATAACAGAGTAATTACTACAGGCTCCAGGAATTGAGATGACGGCAGAAGTCACCAATACAATCCCCACAGAGATGTCACTCACTACAAACTTTCCCCAGCAGAGTATACGATAACTCCCGAACAGTATTTCCACTCAATTAAGTCATGTTATGTCAGTCTCCAAACAGTAACGGTTCATCTCCAGCAGAGGTATTCATCCCCAGCAGAATATCTCTCAACAATTCCCCTTTCCCCAGCAGCAGCGGTGTCCAGACTCGAAACTTGGTCAGATAGTGCATCGGAGGAAACCTACTTCCTTTATTCCCCAGCCAGAGATTTCGACGGGCTGCAGATCCTTCTAGCCCTGTCTCCCAGCAATTATCAAATACTCTCCAGCAAGATCTACACAAGATCCCCAGTAGAGTACCTCCTAAATTCTCCCCAGTAGGGTCTATGCACAAGATCCTTGACGGCACGTCCCTCGATCTCCATCATCCTCAACAATGCCTAGGCTCAAGACTTGGTCAGATAGTGCATCGGAGGAATCAAAGTTATCTTTCTTCTCTTTCAAAAGCAGGGTCTCCACCCACTTCATCCCCTAGCAGAAGTCGGAAATCCTCAAGCAGAACATCCGCGTCTTCTTCAAGATGGATATGTTTTGAAATACCACAACATCTATCATTCATACATTCTTCATAAAAGTCATAATTTGTGCATATGTCATTCATACACATTGTCATGCATCATACTTTGCATAAGACTAACAATATTCTATCAAAGTTTCTCTTGCTTTCTCCAAAACAGGTGAAAGTCACTTCTGACGCAAACAGGTCCAGGATTAAGACCCGAATCCAGACGGGAAAACTATCTGAACGACCACCCTCGTTGTCCTCCGACAACGGATCCAGGATTAATACCCGAAGCCATACGGGAAACCCTATCCGAACGATCACAAGTTATCCTCCGATAACAGGCAGTGGATCAATGCCCGAAGCTCAACAGGGAAGATATCCACATTTTGCCAACTACTATCCCTCAGAGTAATCAGACGAAGATTTATTCTGACTCCTCCTTATTATCAACAGCAACTACAGAGTCTGGCGTACGACTCAGTTGCCTTGGATGGCATCTTAAGCCCATCTCCGACTATTCGTCAACATTTCTCCACTTTCAGAATGCTGCATATTTGGTTAAAAACCAATACAAACCAATAACTTCATTCAAGGTTGAGCACGAAGTCTAACGTACGACTCTCCCCGGATGGCATCTTAAGCCCATCTCCGTGCTCCTTTCATTTCCAGAAGTGTCTACAGAGCCTGGCGTACGGCTCACTCCCAGCATCGGTCTTTCCGGATGGCATCTTAAGCCCATCTCCGACAGTTCTCCTGTCCATACGACAATCTCGAGTCTAGCGTACGACTCATTCCCCAGTGAAGTCTCCAACTTCTCCAAATGGCATCTATAAGCCCATTCTCGCATCATCAGCCAACAGCGAGTGCAAATTTTCAGGTGTACTCGAGTGTTCAATCATCTTCTACCTCCAGGTCACGAAAGGCAAAGCATGCCAATCTAACCCTTCCAGTACAAGAAGATTGAACAGGGGCAGCTGTCATACCCCCAAAATTTGCCCTCCAATTTCTCAAAACATTCCATACCTCCATGCTCAAGGATTCCTCAAGAGTTGATCAGACAAACTCCCTCCTAGACAATCAACCCAAACTAGGGTTTGGCAATTCTCAGATCAAGATGGACTTCCAACATCTCCAAGGGTCATCATGCCTCCTCATATGCTTCAAATATTCTCCATGTCAAGTTTCAAGCCTCACAAGTCAAGTTTCCTCAGACAATTGCTCAGATGGTTGAAAATCAGTTGTATTGGACAAAAAGTCAACTGTGGTCAACATACAGTCAAACTTCTTGATTTTTGGTCAACATCCTTATTTTGAAGTTACATTCATCATTTGATCAAGGGTTGATCATGATTCATCAAGAAAACTCAAGATTTACTCAAAAGTCAAACTTTCCAAATTAGGGTTTCTTAGTGAAAAGTCAACCAAACTTTGACTGAGCATAACTTCTTCATACTTTCTCAGAAATTTTTCCACCACCTCTTGTTTTGAAGGAAATTCAATTCTCTACAACTTCATGTCTCACAAGAATGTTCAAAAAATGCTTCATTTGGAAGGTATGGGTCAAAACATTACAGGTCCTTTTCAAAGTCAACAAAAAGTCAACATTTTGTTTTGGAGATATATTGAGCATGGTAACTCCAATTGAGATGAAACCAAAGAGGTTGTTTAGAGGACTATTAGAGATTTCTAAAAAGTCCAAGAACACTCAAAAATGTGGAAAACTGAGCAAGATACACTATTCAGAAGTTGGGTAATTTTGGACAATTGCACAAAAGGAGGTATTGGTCAAAATGCAAAAGTTTCCAAATGGGCCTATAACCTTATGATCCAAACTTGTTCATGACATTATTTGTGATCCATAAATGCTTGGCCATGGCAATTTTCTATTTTATTAATTTATTTTTGAATTTTAGAACATTTAATTCAAAATTAAATTATATAAAATATGAAAATAAGATATTTTTTCAAAAGGAGTGATTTTATATCAAACTTGAGGTCCAAGGAAGCCCATGATACATACCAATTTCATGTTTGATCATTCATTAAAGAGAAAATCAAATTTTCTTCAAAATTTGATTTTATTTGAGAATAATTCAATGCACATTCAATATCCAATCTTTTTCCTTCTTTTTCCTCTCCTAATACACTCTATAAATACCAAGCAATATGCCAAGCAAGAGACACGAAACCCTAGCCCTTACAACAACCCTTATTTTGCCAAAATTTCTCCAAAGTTGTCAAAATTCGAATTTTGATTTCCAGCCACTTTCAGTCCAAACAAACCATTCCATTGTGTTCCTTGATATCCCAGCAAGCAAAAGCAACTCTTACTCGAAGCCAAGACACCCAGAATCGTGCCCTACAGCTTGCTCCGGTTTGGTAAACTTTTGAAATTCGAATTTCATATTTCATGCATTATTAATGTTGTTTGTGTGTTTGTATCAATTCAGGATGATGATTAGGTCATGTTTGAACCCTTACATGCAAGCTTGAACGTCCAGAAACCATATTGCCATTGTTAGGGTTAGAAATTTGGAAAGCTTCGAACCGGTCTATACAGGACGATTCAGCCGAAACTAGTGGCACCAATGAACTCGCAGCCATCGATTTAGGGGGGTAGGGTCCCTCTTTTCCATTTATTTTGCGTATTTTTCATGTTTTGATTTCAGGCTAGCCGGAGAAGATGATCGGAGCCCTAGCTCCGGCGCTGACTCAGGCGAGGACCGACGAAAGGAAAGCGTGGCAATTTCGTGTGTTCTGATTCGTCCATGCAGTCAACTGGGGTCCACGCGTGGCTGACTCAGTTTGAAACAAATCTCTGACGCGTCATCACTTATATTCATTTGATTTTGTTTTTTCCAACACCAAATGCCAAGTGTCCTAGTGGTTAAGGCGCTAACTGTGCAAAGATGCTCCAATGTCACGGGTTCAAACCATGCCAGGGCCAGTTTTGTTTCTTTTTCCAAACTTCCCACTTTTTTCTATATTTTTTCATATTTTCTTTTTATTTAATATTTTGCATTCATTTTAATTTAATTTCAATAATTTTTATCATGCATTAAAAAACATCAAAAAATATTTTTTCTTTTTGCATTATTTTCAGAAAATGTTTATTTAATTTATAAAATTAAAAAATAATATTTTGCATGCATATTTAATTTAATTCTTATTTTATCATTTAAATCACTTTTAATTGCATTTTAATTATTAAATTATCTCCAAAAAATCCCAAAAAATTATTTTAGCATATTAATGTTATTTCCAGCATGAAATATTTTTCTCATTTAAAAATAATTATTTTTACTAACATTTTCCTCTTATTCAATTTTCTCGTATTTTCCGATTTCTCATCTCTTCATAGGTTATCCCGTTTCGGACGATTTCTTTTTACCGTTTTCTTTTATTCCAATTATGTAATTGCTTATGGGATGTAATAGTTTAAATTAGGACTTTTACTTTCCGCACTTTCAATTATGTATCTGCCCCAAAGCCATGTAATAGCGTAGGATTTACCTTTCCGCATTTTACATTCCCGCATTTTAATTTCCGCACCCTATAAACTGTTAGTAATTAGGCGTGTATGGCAAGATAAAAACGAACGTAGATCACTTCTAATTTCAAGATAAAATATCTGAAATCAACACACTCTTTCACACATGCACCCCTTAGGGTAATTCTCTCTCGTTGCCTTACGAATTCAAATGGTCATGTCCCTCGAACGTAGAGGTATGCTAGCATCGTTGCCTTCAAAACAAATCATCATAGTCCCTTCGATACAAAGATCATAGACCCACGATGTCGCCTACGAATACATGATCTTGACCCTCGATTGCCGCCTACGAAAAAATGATGATAGTCCCTTCGAATGTGCTAGGATACTTCCTACAAGTTGCCTTCTATGACCATCCGATGTCCCTTCGAATGTCCCGCTTACATCCAACGAATAGGGTTACCTACCAAATAATGGTATGGATAGCACTATTCTAAAGGAACGTAAAATAACACGAAAACGACCAATTCTGAGTAGGTAATAAGACTTTTAGTTGCTTGCTCAAACAAAATACTTTTCACACCTCACACTCTTTTTTTCAAAGTTCAAACACTTTTCAAAAACGAAACATTTCCGAACACTTTGTATACATTCCTACATGAATCATTACAAAGTCAAAGTGAAATGCCTTTTCAAAACATTTTTGTCAAACACACAGAAAGCACAGTTTTAAAGTGATCTAAGAGCAACTAAGAGCCCGTAGATAACTACGGATGGAAAGGGGTGCTAATACCTTCCCTTTTCATAACCTTCTCCCCTTACTCAGAATCTAACGAAGGTCTTTTCCTGTTCTTTTCACCTTCCCTTAATTGGATAAAACAAAAGTCGATGGCGACTCCTTCTATCCGCACATTTGCGATACAAAAAACTACAAAGTCAGTTCACCGTATTACAGTGTGGAATATAGAATTCCACCTGAAGAAGATTGGACGGAAAGGTCGTTTGAAATTTGGGAATGTTTAACTGGTAGTCATGTCAATGATTGGGCAGAGCTTTTGTCCACTCCTATCCACAACCCGTGCATTCGCTATTTCCACCGTGTGCTAGCTAAAACAGTGTCCAGGCGAGCAAACAATAACAATGTGAACACTAGGGAGATGTATTTTCTGCACTGCACCTTTAATCCCGATCTGAGGATAAATGTTGCTTTGTTCATTCTCAACCACATCCAGTTGCTTTTATCAAGGAACACAAGCACATCACCTTTCTGTATAGGGGGAATAGTTACCGCTATTGCCCAGTATCTAAATTTGTAAAACAAGTTGGATGAACTACCTTATTGGCAAGTTGAGTTTCTAGATATTGATTACTGCCATTCTGGTCATATTGTCAAAGCAAAAAGGGATAGAAGGTACAACCTGATGGTGCAACACATGGTCATTCCATGGATTATTCTACCAAATCCGGATATAACAATAATTAATGTCGCTGCAAATTGGATTTATGATCTTTGAGCACCAGCCCCTGGAGCGAATGTGCAAAATAATCAAGTAGGAGTGGGTAATGCAATACCAGAAGTGAATCAACAACCACCCCAACCAGATCTCCCGCCACAAGAAGAACAAGCAGGAAATAATCCTCAGCCAGTCACCATCGAAGCAATATATGCATCGCTTTTAATTCATGATCATCGTCAACAAGAACTGATGCAGATGATGCCAGAAGTGCAGCGCGATCAACGCGACACAACCTACTAGAAACATTGTGACATTTCTGATCTGACTGGTGAAATGCGCTACTTTTTCGTTCCGTGTTGAGGGCCTGTATGCTTATTTTTACAACACTGGTGAGGAACCTGCTAGACCTAGAAGAGATGGAGTGAGGACACGTGGTGGAGGAAGGGCATGAGGTGAAGCCTCCAGCAACAGTTTGACACCTAAATAATACTGCCTTGACACCTAAATCTTCTAAATTATGTGAAATCAGTTTGAGTACTTATGATGCCGAAACCTTAAGTTTTAGTTTTAGATCAACTCCGAGTAGTTTATACTAGCAGTCGACACCGTCTTATCCACAAACAACGTAGGGAGCCGATGAATATAAGTGTTTGGTCCTAATCAGATAAATTTTTAAGCATCAAGATATAATAGGGAATCACTAACTGGCTAATTGGCTACTCTACTATGTGCGTGTGAGAGATAAAGGGCTTAATGTGATTGCGCGAGAATGAAAGTGGTTGATTTTGAACGAAAAGAATTAGGTTAAGCTATGATAGCATGATTCAAACTAGTTTGCATAAGAAGGAGGATTTTGACCATGTTCCATGGTTTCGTGTCATTTATGTATCATTAGTGTCGGAACCCAGTTCCATCTTTCTAATGTAACGCCCCTCAACCACGTACGATTCAAGTTGCGTCGCGCGATTGTGTCAAAGACTTTGTGCTAAATGATTTTTATTCTATTATTTGCTTGAGGACAAGCAAAGGTTCAAGTGTATGGGGAGTTTGATAACCCGAAAATGTATTGATTATTTGGATCAATTTACATGACTTATATCCGCATTTTAATTAATTAAATTACTCTTTATTCGTATTATGCTGGTATTTTCTATGTTTTCAGGAATTTGATGATTATAAGGCATGTGCGAGGAAAGTCGAGAAAAGACGGACAAATCATACTCAAAATCCACAAAAGAAAAGTCGTTATGCAATTGTGGGGTGTATGGCAAGAATAAGGTGTATTACAAGTAAAATTCCTTGCAAATTAATTAAGAAAAGAGGCCCAATCCACTTCCAACGCGCGCAGCAAGCCCAGGAGTCCAAGGTGTAACGACTGTTACACGCTAGCCCTAAAGCAATAACGATCGCGACGGTTAGGAAGCAAATCTTCCTCACCAAGCCATGTGTAACGATCGTTACTCTCCACTCAACAGTCCGTAGCGACTGCTATAGAGGAGAAAACGGAGGCGAGAAAATCTCAACAGCCCAATTTCCTCAATGCATCCTACTTCTATAAATAGGCCTTTCACTTTCCGGTTTAAAAACGCTTTTTCTTCAGCTTTACTTACTGTTACTCTGCCAATTTTTACAGAGATTATTTTCCTTGCCTTTTACCGATTCCTGTTTATTAGTTTTAGTATCTGCTTTCATTTTCTCGTAGCAATTTCCACATCGGGATTGCTGCGAACCTTTGCTGATTCATACATTACGTTAGAATGGTGCATTTTTATTTCCTTCATCGCATTTAATTTTTCGGAGCAACAAAGGGCATATCTCACCGACCTGTGGGAGACACCTGAATTTAGTCAAATATTCCGCAATTTTATTTTCAGGTTTAATTTAATTATTTATTTATTTTACGCCAAAATTGTCTGAAATGTGAGGCTTATTTGAATTGTTTGATATTGTTTATTTCTGTTGCGCTATAATTGAATTATATAACATGTTAGGCTAAATTTAGTTATCGGTATGTAAGGTCATATAGCTGACGGGGTTTAGCAACCCCATTCAATTCATCTCGTTTTAAAAGAATAATTTTCTGGTGTCAATTACTAGCTCTTAATACCAACTGTTTTTTTACGAGAGTAAAATACAGATTAGAAGTTAGGATCTTAAAAACAAGAGTTTGAGATAATAACTGGACAATAGCAATTGTGCATCAATTTAAAATACAGCGAGAGCGCTTTTAAGTTGATTAGGTTTTATTTATTTCCAAAAACTATTTTTAAACTCGGATTGAAATAGAGAGAGCACTCACTTAGGTTTGATTATAGGATCTGAATCAACAAACACGAGAGTGTGAGAAGAGGGTTTTCAAACAAATATTTTCTACTAAAACTATTTTGATAACTCGAGTTTAAGTCGATGAGTTGCTAAATCCCTGAAGTCCGATCATTATATACTGATATTCCTCATCTGAATCTAAACTAGATTATAATTAGTTAGGTTCTCTAAACCCAATTATTTACATTATTAGCCTTAGATTTACTTAGTAACCTTAGATAACGATAGGTCGACATTTAGTCCCTTGGGATTCGATAATCTTTAAAGCTACACGCGATAGGACTGTATACTTGCGGTCTAGATTCTTTAAGACACATAAAGTCGCGATTATATATATATATATATATATATATATATGAGAGGACTCGATATTAACTGACCACCTACCATCTCCATGAATAGATTCATGAATTTTTTTTTGCAATAACCAAGTATTAAAAAAAATACGCAAATAACCATGTTTCAGGATACATAAACACTTAGGTGCCATATGAGATGGCTCCTGCATTGAAAAAATGCATGTAGGCGCCACCCCACTTGGTGTCTCCTCTTGTAAAATTCATCCCAGATAGCGCCTCCCTTATGTAGGTTACATGTAGGAGCCATTTCAGATGGCTCCTACGTGTATTTGTGTTTTTATAAATACAAGACCCATGTCTCCTTCATTATTCACATTTTTTCAACTTCTCATCTCATATTCTCTCTTATTTTTCTGTCATGACATCACCATACATCCATACCAGAGATGGATACGTTGTTTTCTCGATTTCCAAACCTCCGATGAAAATTAAATTTTGGCACATATTTACCATGGCCAAACTGAAGAAAGAGTTGATGCGATGGTTAGAGGGAGAAATAGAAGTTGGTGAAGAAATTAGAAGGATCCAAAGGAAGATAACAACCATGAACTTCACAACTGGACAACCTAAAATTTGGTTGGAGGAAGTCAAAACAGACATCGACGTTATTGCGATGATGTATGGTTCCGATAAAATTGTTTTGACGGTTATAGTGTCTTAGATAATTTTTTGTGTTGTTGATTCTACATTTTCATATTGTTTTAGTTGTTGTTTTAAGTTTCATGTTGTTTCTGTTATTGTTTTAATCGTGTAGTTATTTATTTTGTTGTCTGCGTATTGATGTTTGTAAGAAATTCTATTAATGAAAAGAACAAGTTTTGTTATAATATTAAAAAGTGCAGATTAATTCCATACAAATTTTGGATGTCGAGGTCGTAGCATGTTGAGGACAATTTTTTCGATTGTGTCCGACTTGACGACATAAACCACATTTTCTTTCTAGTTTGTCAAGGTCTTCCATTTCAGTTGTTATAGTTTGCTTTTGGGACGACCCTTTTTATTTCTCCGCATTTGATTGTTATGCCAAACTACTTCCCCTTCGTACGCAGGCCAATAATCTGGTTTTGCTACCGGTTCGAAGGCATTGTTTTATACGTTGAGCAAGGTATCAGACTTGTAAATGGGAGAAAGAAGTAGTAGTGCATCTTGATAAACATGTGCACACGCCACAATGACATGAGAGTAGGGCATTCGAAAGGCCTGAAACTTTCTACAGTCGCACGAACGAGATGGTAGTTTAACCCTGTATTCTTGTGTAGCCAAACCTTCGTTGTGGTCGATTGTCTCTTTGACAATGAAGTTATGGTTATATGGGTCGAATCTTATAACAAGATGAGTGCTAGCTTTGGAACTTTCGACCATAATAAATTACATGTATCTTTCACTCCACAGTTGTCCTGATTGTACCATTGCGTTCCACTTTTCACCTCTCTCTACAAACAACGAGGCCATTCTAAAATATGTTGTACTCACCAAAGTAATTATTGGGAGTTCTCTTATGCCTTTGAAGACGCCGTTCATTAATTCGACTAGATTTGTTGTCATGTGGCCCTAACACACTCCATTGTCGTTTGATCGTGTCCACTTTTCCACTTGCAGATTATCAACCCACGCACCTGCATCTGGATTTTCCATTCTAATCTAGCTGCGATAATATTTAAAACGTGCTTGTGTTAGTGCGTACGTTGCGTTCATAAATGTTTTCTGAAGACTCTTATATTTGATCTCGCGCATGAAGTTTTGAACGATATGTCTTGCGCAATAAACATGTGTAGACGGTGGGTCATGCCAACCGTTAGCGGGATTATTGTACGCACTATAAATTGAGGCATGTCTGTTAGAAATCAGACAAAGATCATGTTGTGGAGCTATGTGTGTTCGAAGATTCTTTAGAAAGAAACTCCGAGCTGCTCTAGTTTCTTCCTCAACAAGAGCATAGGCGATTGGGAACACGTTAATATTGCCATCTTGTGCAACAGCCATCAGTAGGGTGCCCTTGTATTTCCCGTACAACCATGTTCCGTCTATCTGTATGATAGGTTTGCAGTGTGCAAACCCAGTGATGCAAGGTCGAAAAGCCTAGAAAAGTCTACTGAATATTCCATGCCCGCTGACACAGGTACCGTCTGGGGCATACGCCGACATCGTCTCCATAACATAGATTGTTCTAAGAGCATACGTTCGCAGTGCATTCATGTAGCGAGGTAAATATTTGTATGAATCCTCCCAGTTAGCGTAGATTTGCTCAATAGCCTTGTTCTTTGCTAACCATGCCTTTCTCTACGAGGGGGTATAGTTGTATGTTGTAGTGATGTATGAGATTATTGTTTTCACCTTCAATGAAGGATCACAGCTAACAGAGGTAAGATTTCTTGACAAATGAGATCATAAATCAATTTGCGATGATCCTATGATTGTGTGGAATTCACACAAGTGTGTTCCGTCATGGAACCTATCACCCAAGAATCACTCCTCAACCTGTACAATGCAATTAGATTGAACCTATACTCACGGTGGGTACAAATGATTTTGTATCTATCTGCATTTGTTCGATCCACATGAAAGTCATAGTTGTTTATCATGTGGAACTTTTTTATTGCTCACACACAATCTTCTTTTGAACGAAATTTGTCTTTCACTTAAATTTGCATCTGAATGCACATGAGGGTTGTATAATATATCAGATGATGGGTCATTTGTGCCAATATTGAGGGTGGTCATGTACGGAGGTGGTGTGTAGATCTCATGTGGAGGAATTTGGTGTTCTTCATTGGCCTCTGAATCTTCTCTTACCATGTTGTTGAACTGCATCTCGTTAGCTTCCTCCTCTTCGTCAACAACATCCACCTCTACTTGTTCCTCCTCCGTAAGATCAACCCTATCTACATCCTGGAACACAACGTACAACTACATCGAGTCGTACCCATAATATTCATGATTACAAAACATGTTGTGCAGGTCTTCATCGTCTTCAATAGCTACCTTCTAAAATGTTACTTGGTTCTCACCAGTAAAAACAGGGTGTTAGTAGAAAATGTGTGACGTCGGACCTCGCCGAAGTTTGGTCTCGAGTCTTTTTTTGAAATACGAAAAATCCGCATTTATATTTAGACAAAATTGGATATTTTTGTTGTTTCTGAATAAAAAACCTGCTACCTCACTGTTGTACGTCTCACCATTGAAATGTACAGTGATAATATCTTGTGGTACATATGACATTTTATCTGGATTTGAGTGTTTGAAATGTTAGACTGTAAGAAAATGTTTGATTGTGTGATATATATATATATATATATATATATATATATATATATATATGCGCTCCGCACGGTATAAGTAAGTTGTTGAACGAATGGTAATGAATTGAAAGCAATGAAAAATTGGATGAATGCTTGATTGTAGAGTAGATAGATAGATTTGTTTTGATATTTATAATATTGAATGATAAATATAATTATATAAAAAATTAATGATATGCATTATATAAATAATTAATGATATTCATGAATTTGTATAGATTAAAATAAATTTGTATAGTAAATTTTAATTCAAATGCATATTGAAAGTAATATTTATCAAAAATAATTTTGCGTGAATTTAACTGGTCGTGTCCCGTTATAAATTTATTTAATACGATATAGATTTTATCTAAATATACATGTATATTTGAAATGAGTTATTTAATTATAAAATAAATAATAATAATTTAAATTTAATTTAAATATTTGAAAAAAAGTATACAAAATTATTTTATTGATAGTGCCCCATGAGAAAATAAAAAAGTTTAAATTTTGTGTCTCAAATAAGTATAATGTTAACTAAATAAAATAAATATTTTGTTCATAGTGATCCGTGAGAAAAGTAAAAATTTTAATATGTGCAAATATTTTTTTTAATAATTATGAATAATTTTCTTATTTGAATTTTTTTTAATAATTATGTAAATTAAATTTATTAAAATTGTGGTTCTGAAGAGGAGTCAGAAGTTGCAACTCGAGAGGAGTCGAGCAACTTCAAGAAGTCGGGTTAAGACTTAAGGTAGTCAAGTTGAACTGAAGTAGTCAGTTGCAACTGAAGAGTAGTCAAGTTGCAACTGAAAGAGAGTTGAGACTGAAGAGGAGTTGAGACTTGAAGAGAGTGAGAGACAAGAGTAGTCAACAAAGAGGAGTCAGTTGCAACTTCGAAGAGGAGGCGGTTGCAACTTCAAGGTAGTCAGTTGAGACTTGAAGAGGAGTCAAGTTGCAACAAGTAGTCAAGTTGACTCAAGTAGTCGGTTGCAACAAGTCAAGTTGCAACTGAGTCAAGTTGCAACTTCAAGAGGAGTCAAGTTGAGACTTCAAGAGGTTGAGAGACTTCAAGAGAAGAGTAGTCAACCAACTAAAGAGGAGTCAAGTTCCAAGTAGTCGTTGCAAATTTAAATTGGAGTTGCAACTTGAAGAGGAATCAGTTGCAACTTCGAAGTTGCAACCGAAGAGGAGTCAAGTTGTGACTTAGTCGGTTGCAAAAGAGGCGAAGAGAGGAGTCAAGTTGAGACCAAGAGGAGAAGTTGCAACTTCAAGAGGAGTCGGCAACTTCGAAGAGTTGCAACTTCGAACCGGAGTCAAGTTGCAACTTTTGAGAGTCAAGTTCCTAGTTCAAGTAGTTAAAGTCAAAACCAACGAAGAGTTCAACTTCAAGAGGAGTCAAAAGTCAAAAGAAGTTGAAGAGAGTTCAAGTTGCAAAAGAAGGAAGAAGTTGCAACTCGAGTTCAACAAACCGAAACCGTCAAAAGTTCAATCCCGATTTGAACCGAATCGGTTACTCTCTTAACTTGAATAATATCTATCATAGTGATTTCTATAAATCCTAAATGTTGTAGTTACAAAATTGATAATTTACAAATGTTATGATTTATTTAATTTCTAATTTATGTAACACTTGTTGTTACAAAACTGATGTAACAGTAAGAAAACCTTCAAAACTGATGTACTTTATCTATTTTTTCTATACATCATAGGCATCTAAATCATTATGCTTGACAAAAAGGATTAGCTGCTCTTGTATGCCTATGCCATAAGTTATGCTCCATGTTACTCCTTCTTAATGTGCTTCACTTTTGTTGAAGAATTCCTGGGTGTTAGAAACTTCATGGGAGATGTCTCATCAAATCCAATTGCATCAGCATCCCTCTTCGATGGCGTATTGGTCGAGCTTGTTTCAGACATGCTTAACTTAGTTGGTATAATCTGCACACATATTATGCAGAGGCACAGTTTAGATGGTGTTGTGAGCAACCTACCAGAATACATGTGTGCGTTTGTGTAAATAGAGGATTACCAGATTATGGATGACTGGAATGCCTTCAGTCATGGTTTCAGTTTGCAAGTCAGCAGCAACTGGAGAGTCAGCAGCAGGAACCATTGTGGGTTGTGGCGCCGCCACGTTTGACGTGTGCTACAAAGAAGATGAGATTTTTATGAAGTGTATGCATCGAAATCAATAGAAGTTACAGGTAATAAGACGGGAAATCATATGAACATGAAAAACGATTTCCACCACGAAACTAAACCAACAATTGAAACGACTTACCCCAAACAAAGTCAAATCAGGACCCTGAAATATAAAAGACAAGTATCAAACTTAGTTTATATTGTACACAATAGTCATTCCTGCACAAGATATACTATTTAAACAAATCATGAATAACCTTGAGCTAGTAGTTCTTTATTCAGCAATGAAAGAACAAAGATGAAAGCTTGAAACATCAAAGTGAAACAGAAACACAATAAGATTGCTTTTGACAAAGAGAAAGAAAAATAAACACATAGTAGATCTAAAACCACATTAACATTACCAAGTGAGTTCAAATCAGACGATCTAGCTAAATCTGAAGAAAAACAACACCATAATATATTAGATCAACTATTTAACCTTATTTGTTAGTTCAAATGAATAGATCTCACCAAATCTGAAAAGCATGGGACTCAATGTTAGCCAATCCATCCCAGCCCGTCGGGTTTCTTCTCATGTCGTTTATCACCTACAAACAAAAATAGATATTGTGCAAAACTCTTAGTTTTTTCTGAGAAAATGAGAGTATATAAAATTTCTTACTACTGAGAACTTTACATCAACGCCACTTCATGTAAATAGTTAAAATCAAAGATATCAAAGGTTTGAGAAGCAACTTCTGAAGAGATTTGGAAGGGATGAAGATGAGTTTCTACCCTACCATAGAATCGGAGACGGAGGTCTTCGTGGTTGCGAGTTCTCTTCGCCTTCCATTTCACAGTTTCGAAGCTTCTATGTTTGGAGGTAGAGAGAGAAAAGAGAAAATGGTTGAGATGGAGTGAAGGGAAATGATGTGTCAGCTAGGGTTAGAGAAAAAAAAGGTTTGAGAAGATAAGAGAGAGAGAGAGAGAGAGAGAGATAGAGAGAGAAAGAGAGAGAGTTATTTGAGAGAAAGAAGAAGATAGGTTAAAACAGAATGGAAGAAACCAATGGAAAAGAAAGAGAAAGAGGTAAAATAGAGAAAGTGAAAAATGGAAGAGGGAGAAATGAAAAGTGAAGTGAAAAGTGGAGAGTAAGAGAAAATTTGAGAAGGGTGTTGACACGTGTAGCTTGAGGATTTGTTTTGATATTAGATAATTGTAATGATTATGAAAAGACAAAACTAACCTTTTTGATGTGTAAATTGTTTGAAAGGGAGGGGTATTTTGGGTGGAATGGTGGACTTGTATTTTAATGGCTTGATAGTTGATATATATATATATATATATATATATATATATATATATATTAGGCCTGCCACCTAGCTGCCACCCTAGTCTGCATGCGTAGTCCTACCACCTAGCTGCCACATAGCCTGCCATAATCCACCTTGAATGGCGCCTATGTACCTTTTTAGAGAGGAGGCGTCATCCCACTTGGCTCCTCTCTAACACGTGGCCTACATGCATGCAAGGTCCCAACCACCTCATTTATTCCTTTGTTGACTGAATCGCCTATAAATATGGCACCTCAGATGTGTTTTTTCCATCACCACTCTTCACTCTACCTCTACCTCTGATACAATTCTCATATCATCAAAAAAAATTCAAGCATGAGTCTTTTGACTATAGGAGAATCTCACCGAGGAACATGAGCAAACATTGCTACCTATGTAAGTTTTATCCTTTATATTCTTATTGTTACATTCATTGTTTATTATGTTATTAATATTTTTTACACTTACATCAAATTATTTTCATGTTATATTTAGGACACGGAAAAATTTAGATGCCGCTCACATCACTATATTGCTCCCGATCCATTCATCGTTCCATA
Source organism: Vicia sativa (assembly GCA_021764765.1). Taxonomy (NCBI): domain Eukaryota; kingdom Viridiplantae; phylum Streptophyta; class Magnoliopsida; order Fabales; family Fabaceae; genus Vicia; species Vicia sativa. The sequence continues at coordinate 123,082,934 of CM038796.1, forward strand.
CCTTGAACGTGCCGGTTTTGGGGATGTCATTAAAATCTCCAACTGTATGATAGATTCAAAGTTTATTCTTGCATTATGTGAAAGGTGGAGACTCGAGACACACACATTTCATCTGCCCATAGGTGAATATACGGTCACACTTGAGGACGTTTACATGTTGATGAGTCTTCCGATTAATGGTAATACGGTTAATGGTCCGGTCCAACAAGCAAACGCTCTATGCGAGGAGATGTTGGGTAGAGATATGGTGGAAGATCCTAGTGCAAGAGGCCAAAGTATATTTTTATCCACACTTAAAGCGCATTATTATTCCCTTGGTTTGAACGAAAATTCCACCGAGGCAGAAAAAATAATAAAGACAAGAAATTATATTATGTTAATGTTTGGGAGTCTATTATTCCCCGAGAGTACAGGAAATAGCGTAAGTTTTATGTACTTGAGTTTGCTTGGAAACATTGATAAGATAGGAAAATATAGTTAGGCTTCCGCTGTTCTAGCCCAACTATACAGTTCCTTGTGTAAGAACTTTAATAAAGACACGTCAACTTTTAATGGATGCACTTTCTTGCTTCAAACATGGGGTTGGTGGAGAATGCAATCACTTAATCCCATCAACAACCTACCGTTCAATTTTCCATACGCAACAAAGTAAGTATATTTCTTATTTATTAAAATATTTATGTCCTTCATATATATAAAATCTTAATATATTAAATGTTCATTCATTTAGGTTTAGTGTAACGGGTATGGATTACGGAAAGAATCTGAGACACAATGTTGTCCTTTATCGTAATCTAATAGACCACCTTGGCGCAACTGATGTACGTAATTTCTATTAACTCCAACTAATTTTAACGTATATTATTTTAAAATATATCATTAATTTGCATATTTTTTATCACTAGTTTACATGGAGACCATACATGGGTTTGGATCATATTCCCAATGAAGATGACGCAAAGGTTTGGACTGCGAAGACTGCTATCATACAGTTTAACATTGTGGAAATGCACCATAACGACCGTGTGAAGATGCAGCTCGATATGTTCCAAGAAATACCACGCGATCCGATATGTTTGGATCATTGGCATCTCAAAAGGGTCGATGCTCAATGGGGATATGATAATTGGAAAAATTTTGCCAGGGAGTTTTGTAGGATGTGGAGAAACCACGCAGACCATATCTTATAATTTCCTGTTTACGAGGATGACGAAATTATGCAACACTCTCGTCAATACATTTCTTGGTACCGGTATGTAACGAACCCAGAAATCCATGTCTCTCACCCCCTCTATTTGGTCGACCCACGCACCCAGTGGGGCCAACCCTCAGCTCCACAACAACAACCCCAACAACAACAACCACACCAACAATACCAACAACCACCCCAACAACAATACCAACAATAAACCCAGCATCCATCAACCTCCCGCCAACCAACTCGACGATACAGGACCACCAAAACTCAATCCCATCCCCAACCTCAACCTCATTACCAACCCACCCAAATGCCCGACACACAATTTCAATACTCCCATATGCCAAACACCCAAGTACAATACTCTGAACAAAGAGCCTATGTCTAACCCCCCCTATGTGGGCTCATCAACATCTCACCTCACTCCAGGCACTGACTTCTCCGAGTAATATTCTCCAACCAACCCAATATACCACCAACCATCACCGTACCAAACCCCCAACCATTCATATGGGTACCGGTCTCCAAACACCCAATTTCCTTTTTACCCTACTGTTCGCGTTAAAAAGTGACGCCAAAATCGAATCAAAATTCTCGCTCGAAACGATTTACTCTTTTGATTTGTTTATAAAGATGCCGGCATCAAGCTTTATTATTTTCAACACAAGAAAATGATTAAAAAAAGAAATACCCTCAATTGATATGATATGCATTACGACTAGCGCAAACTAGACGCAACGCATTGGGGAGATTCCGGGCAAGGGGGTTTGTTATATAAAGGGAATAGATGGAGCACCCTAAATATATATGGTTATCCATAGCTTTATATATGAATATGTTTGATATGTTTGTGTGTTTTAATTGCTATTTCTATGATTGGGAAAGTTTCTCCTTTGGATTTTAAGAAGGATAGATTATGTGGGATCCTAGGTTTTGTTATTATTGTGCTCGCAAAGATATTTGGATCTTCTGCATACATATCCCCTAGTGGGAATCAGAGCATTTGTAGCTCGGATCTAAAGGGTTCTATGGTTTATCTGGTCTGAGGGAGAAAGAAATTTGCTCGGCAAGGATGAGACCTTGTGCCTACGTATTCTCAAAAGGATGTTGAGAAAGTCAGAGCAATCGTAATTCCCACTTATGCTAGTGGAAGCAACGGGATGTTAGTAAGAGACAAAGACAAATGTCATCTTAATGAAAAATGTATCTAATTTATTTCATCACATACATTTTGAAAGGGTTGATTGTTGAAATATTTCATCGTAAGTTATAGGTGTTTTGCTCGAGTGTACAAGCGTTACCACTTACATGTTTAAGAAAGATGTTTGAAAAAAAGATGATTGAATCTTTTAACTGTAAGCATTGGGTGTTTTGCTTGAGTGTACAAGCGTTACCACTTACAATTAAGATATGTTTTTGTTTGAAAAGAGTGTTTGAAAAGTTTTTGATTGTATGTGATGTGATAGATGAGATACTTCTTCCATAGAGATGATGAATGTCTAAATCTCTAGGAGAAATTGATTGGATTAGGGGGATGCTTTTAAGAAGCCCATGGGTCCTTGTATTGTAAGCCCAAGAGGAGGCATTCTGAGGGTCATCGAGGGTCCTTGTATTGTTAGCCCAAGAGAAGGCATTCCGAGGGTCGTCGAGGGTCCTTGTATGAAGCTCAAGAGGAAGCTATAGGGTATGGCTGGCTCTGGCTTTAAAAGGGATTTCACCGGGAAACCATCCTCTTAGGATTAAGAGCAATTTCACCGGGAAATTATACTATTTGGGTTCTATCCTAGCGCGGGTGATTCTTTGTATTGGAAGCCCAATAGGAGGCTGTTTAGAGATTTCCTGGTCTCTTTCTTGTTTGATGCCCAAGAGAAAGCTAAACTCACTGAGGAGTTCTTTTGAACGAAGCCCAAGAGGAGGCTGACTCAGCAGGGGAGTGTTGCCTTATATGAAGCCTAAGCGGAGGCTAAACTCAGATGAATGAGTTTTCTTATATGAAGCCTAAGAGGAGGCTGAACTCAGATGAATGAGTTATCTTGTACAAAGCCCAAGAGGAGGCTAAACTGTGGGGAACCTATTGGTTAGACTAGTTGTTATGTTATAACTAGACAGTTGTATAAACAAGGGTATGCAATTATTCACAGGAGTTTATGAAGGAAATATAAACAATGCGTGTAAATTTTATTTACAAGTTTGATTTGTGAAGGAAATATAAACAAGCATGTGTAAAACGGACGTTTGAAACGAGCGTAACTTGATTATTTACAAGCTTTGATTTGTGTACAAGGAAGTAAATATGTACACGAACGAGTATTTATGTACAAGTAGGTGTGGATGTACATAGGAGGGTTGGGACTTACACCATAATGGTGGCCCATTGGTTTAAAAGCAGTTTCACCGGGAATAATGCTCCTTTTAATACCAATGGTATTCAGTGTATATACAAGCGAAATGAAAACAAACGGACGAAGTTTGTCTGTACTTGAATATTTACAAAGATGTTCGTATTATGTACAAGTAAAAAGATGTGTACACAAAATAATTTGATATGTACAAGGAAAAAATTATGTACATAAAAAGAATTTTGGGACTTACACCGTGAGGGAGGCCCATGATCGGTTAAGAATTTTGAGGAAAAACAGATTCGGTTTTATCGTTCAAATCGGATCGATCATGGTAAAAGATGTAAGTTTTGATGAAAAGTTTTGAAGAACGTTATTTGAAAGTGTTTTTGAAATGTGAAGTTCATTTATAAGAAGTTTTGAAAAGAATCGGGCTTTGAAAGTTTGAAAAAACGCCTTTAAAGGTGCTTTGAAAAGTACTCAAAAGTACCGTTTTCGGCTCGATAAAAATATAATCGGATGAAAGTTTTTCTGAAAATTTTTGACACTATCATAAAATAGGCACATTAATTGACAAGTGTACAAAAAATCACCTCAAAATGCGGAGTTTTGATTGGGTTTTGAAAAAGTCAAAGTTTTGCAAAAAGTATGAAAAATTACAAAAGTTTGGTAAAACAATGGTCCCAAGGCTACTCGAACCCGGGACCTGAAGGCAAGGCATGGCATAAGAGTCTTAAGAGTGAGCTGGCAACCGCTGGGGCGGCAATACATCCGTGTATTGAAATCAATCAATGTTATAATATTATAAACGGATATTTGAATTTTCAAATAAAACGCGCGCAGCTTGTTCTTCATCTCCAATCCTTCAATCAATCCTCAAATCCTCGTTTCTTGATGAAATCAAAAGATGTAAACATGAAACTTGATCGTTTTGAGCCCAGGAACATGATGATGTCCTTTAATTTTATTTATTTCAAGCCTAACATGATTGAATTTCTGAAGAACACGAAGAACCCAAAAACTGAAAAATCTAATTGAAATCGTGTATGGTGAATGATTTTGTCAATTGATTGAGGGTTATTGATCGTTGATAGTGCAGAAACAAAATGGCCAAGAGTTTTTTTGACTGGAATCAAAGAATCATAGAGTTTGAAGTTCGTGTTCTTACCTGTTCAAGCTGAGATCGAATTCTGCTTTAGAGTGTTTCCAGTTGAGTTTTGATGATTCTTAGAGCACCAACGGCCTTCAAGGATCATGTATGAATAGTCTGCTTGCTCTGAAATTGCTTGGATAGTTCTGACCAAGTCGACCTGCATACAGCTCAAAGTGAAACTGGAAATCGTGTTTAGAGATGTTACAGATTGATGTTAATGGTTTGGATCATTCATATGAGGTATGTTGATGATGTTTGGATGATCAAAACACAAGTTGCTCGAGCCAATGTTCAAATTCGATGGTTATGGCAGTTTTGGCAAGCTTGTGAACATGAAATGCAAAAACTGATTTTCAGCTTGGCTTGTGTTGATTTTATGTTTCAAACAAGTTCCATATTGATATTAAAACATGTTAGACACCAAATTACTCAAGGTTTTTCACAAGTTTTCAAAAATGCAAGATTTCTCCAATTACACTATGTTTCTTGAATTTTAAGAAAGAAGAGAGAAAGCATGTTCTTGCATGGCTTTGGTGTGGTTTGAAATTGCAAACAAGACCTCTATTTATAGGCCATAAGTTCTGAAAGATAAGTGAGAAAGTTTGGCTTTGGTATTTACAACTTGTTAGAGGCAAGGAAGTCATTTTGCATTAAATGCAAAAGGAAGCTTCCTTTTAACCATGGTTAATTTTCAACTTTGATCTTATCCATCATAATTACATCCAACTGATTTTTATCAGCTCTAGCTTATCTTTGCAAGGTGGCATGTGTTCTAGAAGAAGAAAATGCAAAATGACCTATAATTTTGAAAGTTTGTACTTGCAAATTATGGATTTTGGAGCTCTAAGTTTCAAAATCAAAAGTATGGCTAGACTCCATGGATTTGAGAGTTCTTGGACATTTTGGAAAACTTGTTTCAAGGGCTACAACTTTCATGTTTTGAGTTTTTTCCAATTCAAAGTGGAACTATGTGAAAAAATGCCATGAAGTTTGGAAAAAGTAAGAAAGTTTAACACTTGAAAATTTTTCTAAGTGTTGGAAATTTTGACTTTTTGTTGACTTTTCCAAATTTCTTGATTTTTTATGATCATGATGGATCATTTGAAGTATTTTGATGTTGGAAAAAGTTTTATCTTGAAAAAGTTGACCAAAAGTCAAAGTTTGACTTTTCAGTGCAGATGAAATTTCATCAGATGATCCAGAAATTGACCGATGAAGTTTGTGAACTTCTGTGACGTTTTGAATCTAGAAATTAGGTCAACATGTTGTATTGAGGATATGAAGATCAATCTCCAAGCAAAAAAGTCATTCATTGATCAGAAAATCAGTGATTACTCATCCTCGACAAAAACCCTAATTGGTCGATCCTCAATAGATCATGAGGAAAAATTTGATATCTGAAGATCAGAGGTTGATGATTTGATCAAGATAGATCAAATGAAGTGATTAAGACTCAAACCCTAATTGCTTGCCTCTTGAATCAGATGAAAATTTTGTGAAACCCTAATTTTGACCTGTAGAAGCCACACCCGATTAATTCTGTTCTGGACTGTTAAAGATGAAATGATGAAAATGTGAGGTGGTATATTAGGTCAAAAATTGGGGTATGACACCTACCCATTCACAATCCACCTATACAAATGAAGAGTTCTATCATCCCCACATAGAACCTAACCCCCCGCCACAACGACCAAGCTTTGAGAACATGGCAACACGTCTATACGAAAGCGGTACGACAAGCAATGCAGATCTTGAGACATACATGGATCCTGATCGCATACACTACGAGCAACCATCTACCCATGCATAGGGGCCATCGACCCAACAATAATCGGCTCAAGAACCTCGCATCACACGAGTTCGGAGAGGATGCAGGTGTGGAACCCATGGTCGTCTACACGTCCCGGGTCGCCGAGAATAAATTTGTGTAATTATTATTCGCTACGTTTGTAATGATAATTTATATTTGAAATTTTCTTCACAACATTGTCTTGTACTTTAATTTAAATCAAGTTTTTTTAACTTAACACATCTCAGATGGCTTTTCCCATGTGATTAACACATAGGCGCCATCTAAGATGACTTTTAAGCAAAATATTGCACTTAGGCGCCAATTGGTGTGGCTCTTGCTTGTTAAAAAATAATGCAAGAGCCATCTCAGGTGACTCCTGCTTGTATGTTAAACAAGAAACATGGTTATTTGGGTAATTAATTTTAATACATGGTTATTTGCGTTTGTTTAATACTTGGTTATTGCAAAAAAAAATTCTAGATTCGTTGTTGTTCAGAACTTTGATGTCCTCTCTTATTCTTTATTCTTTGTTGTTCAAATTATATTTCTATTTCAATGAGAACGTCATATTTTAATTCAAATCCACAACATTTTTAATCAAAATTATAAAAACTAGAGAACCAGCAATGCAAGATGATTTTTAAAGTAGTGTTATAAATTTAATTTTTTAATTTGTTTATTATAAAATAATTGAAATTGATACGTAGATAACTCTAGACATCGGAGCTCAGATGGATTTTTTGAAATAATATTATAAATGTGGATTTTGAATTTGTTTATTATAAAATAATTGTAATTAATTCATAGATAGACTCTATCAAGTGGACAATGATTTAGGTATATTCAAATAGTTTGTAACTCAATTTCATATAACATAATAGTTTTTTTGAATGATTTGAAATAAAATAAAATATTAATTTAGTGTTTAAATTCATAAATATTTGTGTTTGTGAGAAGTCGAGCTTGTGATTTCCGATAGAGCATAAGTATTTCATTTTTGTTTTGTTTTTGTAAGGAGTTGAACTCGTGACATCTAATAGAGAATAATTATTGCATTTGACCTTTTGAAAATGAGTTTGGAGAGGTGCCACATAGGAAAATGGATGTGACTCAAATGAATTAGAAAAATTAGTATGTGTCATGATATAATCTGCTACTTCAGATTTAGTATGTGACGTATGACGTGTCGTGATATAGATGTGTAGCTTTGGTTTTAATATATTACTAGATAGAGACCCGCGCAATGCACGGGGTGAGATAAATTTTTTGAAGTAGTGTTATAAATTTAAATTTAAAATTTGTTTATTATAAAATAATTGAAATTGATTCGTAGATAGACTCTAGACATCGGAGTTGAGATGAATTTTTTGAAATAGTATTATAAATGTAGATTTTAAATTTGTTTATTATAAAATAATTATAATTAATTCATAGATAGACTCCATCAAGTGGACAATGATTTAGTTATATTCAAATAGTTTGTAACTCAATTTCATATAACATAATAGTTTTTTTTTGAATGATTTGAAATAAAATAAATATTAATTTAGTTTTTAAATTCATAAATTTTTGTTTTTGTGAGAAGTCAAGCTTGTGATTTTCGATAGAGCATAAATATTTCATTTTTGTTTTGTTTTGGTAAGGAGTTGAACTCGTGACATCTAATAGAGAATAATTATTGCATTTGACCTTTTTAAAATGAATTTGGAGTGGTGTCACGTAGAACAATGGATGTGACTCAAATGAATTAGAAAAATTAGTATGTGTCATGATATAATTTGCTGCTTCAGATTTAACATATTATATACATATAGATATAGATTTCATTAGAATCTCCATAAACTTTCCAAATTATTTCTCTTATTTAGTATTCTAGATTCTTTGAAGAAAGAGTTGTGGTGATCTTTTATTGCATAAATCTTCTTGTTTAGCTAGCATGTGTATGATGCGCAAAATATTGTAGTGATGATTTATAAAGTAAAATTTTAAATTTTATTATTTAGAAATATAATAAAAAATATTGTAGTGAGAATTTATATAATTTTTTAATGATGTATGAATAATTGATACATTGATCATCATATGTATTATATGATGCGCAATACTTTTTAGTTGTTAGATTTATAAATTGTTAAAGTAAAATTTTAAATTTTATTATATAGAACTATAGAATAATTGATACACCGACCGATATATAAGTATTTTAATTTCATAAAAATGAAATGGTTGTAAATAAATATAACTAATATTCTTGAAATATTACATTTTTGTCTTTTTTGAATTTTGAACTCATGACCTTTCATAAAAAATAAACATGTGTTTTTGTTTTGTTTTAAAAAGAGAAGAGTTTTGAAGAGTGACAGATATAAATTTAGATTTAGATGATGTGGCAAATATTGAGTATCTATATATATAGATAAGATTGTTACTAGTTTTTTTTTTTTAAATTAGTCAAATATTACAAAGTAATACTATCTTTTACATTTCCAAAGTTTTTTTTGTTCGGTCATTTTATTTTTTTATGTCACATCAATGACTTAATTTTTTTAATGTGACGTGAGCATATTTAATCTACATGTCATTATCTCTACGTGCAATGCAAAAAAATATTCTCTACTGTTAAGTTTTGGACGCAATCACGCAGTTAAAATGATCGTGAATGTTTGATTTTAATTGGACAGTTTAAAACAAATATATTTAATTTTATTAAACAATTTTAAAAATATATTTCTTAAATCGCAGCCATTTGATTTTGATCAAAAAACTACAAATGAGTAAAAGCGTAAATGCAGGGAATTTTGGACTGTACTCAAACCCAATCCTGCAATGCACGAGTAAGAACATTAGAAACTCAAAAAAGGTCAAGTAAATGCCGTGTTCCACTTTCTACTTTTCTTCTTTGCATAGTGTGAAGTGGTGACTAACGGAGAAAAAACCATTGATGAAAAAAAACGAAAGATTGAAGGAAACATTTAAATTACCTAGATAAAGAAAGCGTCCGCCTTCTGTACAGTACACTCTGTTTCTCATTCTATTTCTGTGAAAGGTGATATATTATAGGACATGAGAATAGTAGGACACAAACATTATCATGCTAGATTTGGTCTGTACTCCGTATGTAGTCTCTCTCATTCTATTTCTAGAAAAAGGTTATGTTAGTAATATAGTTCATGAGAATAGAAACATTTTTAATTGCATCAATAATTACAACTATAATTGCGATCCGCAACTATAATTGCACCCATAATTACATTGAACCGCAACTACAATTTGATTTAAAATTACACCTGTACTAGAAACCACATCACACATCAGGCAATTTCAATAATTTTTTTTCAAGTATTTTTATCAAAAAAATTTAAAATGCAATTTATTTATTATGTAATGAAAAATTTAACGCCCATCACTAGAAATGTATTGGTTTGCAGTACCACGTATAATTAAGATTGTCCAACATGAAGAATGATATGCAAAGTATTATGACAAAGCATAATCACTTAGTATATCAGGCATACTTAACGCTGAGTATTTTACAGGGTTATACTATGTAGTATGTACAATACATTAACCAATGTGGGACCAAGCTCCGCTATGAATATAAACTGATCCATGTTTATTCTATTCATGTAATATTATATTATTTTTAGAGGTTTCTTCCCCACAAGTGAGTGAGTCATCCTCGGTTTACGATGCATGCATATATATTCCTTAGCTCAGGTCACAAATTATGACTCACAAGTCACAACAACTGATAACACTCCTAGCATTGGAAAGCATGGCTATGATTCTATCTTCTTCTTCTTTCTCTCGCGCTCCTGCTACATTACCTTTGAAAAAATACGATGTTTTCATCAGCTTTAGAGGCGACGACACTCGTCATGGCTTCACTAGCCATCTTCATGCTTCTCTGCGCCAAAACTATCTGGACACTTACATAGACTACAGAATCCAAAAAGGAAACGACGTTTGGGAAGAACTTGTGAAAGCAATCAAACAATCCACTCTCTTTCTTGTTGTCTTCTCGCCTGACTATGCATCTTCAACATGGTGTTTAAATTAACTTGTTGAAATTATGGAATGCTACCAAAATGAACCAGACAAAGTTGTTGTTATTCCTGTCTTCTACCAAACTGAACCTTCACATGTTCGGAAGCAGACTGGGAGTTACGCCACTGCGTTTGCCAAACACATGAAGAAAGACAAAGACAAGATTCAAAAATGGAAAGATGTTCTTTATCAAGCTGCCAATTTATCTGGTTTTCATTCAACTGCATTCGAGTATGTTCTCTTTTCATCTATTTCCTCTTACCACTTTGCATTTATGAATGTATGAGTACTATGTTGTTGTTATTCTTGCATAATATTTTTATTTTAAGATTAAGATGATGAATAGGAGTATACCTTTGGTTATCATTCGCATTTCAAATGACTATTAACTATTTAATTTTTTTTGTACATATGTTAGGAATGAATCCGACGTGATCAAAGAAATTACAAGAACTGTTATAGGAAAAATAGATCACAAGTACAAAAATGAGCTTCCAAGTGATTTCATACTCGATGAAAACTATTGGAGTATTGAATCTTCAATAAAAACGAATTCATCAGAAGTTCAAATCATTGGACTTTGGGGCATGGGGGGCATAGGCAAGACAACCCTTGCTGAAGCTATTTTTCACAAGTTTTCTTTTCAATATGAAGGCAGATTCTTCCTAAACGTTACAGACGAATTGAAAATGCACGGAATCAACTCCATATGCAATAAACTTCTTTCCGAGTTACTAAGGGAGGATCTTCATATTGGTTCTCCCAAAGTAATACCACCTGCTGTCCTCAGAAGACTCAAACGCATGAAAGCTTTCATTGTATTAGATGATGTTCGTACCTCAGAACTTCTACAAACCTTGATTGGAGTTGGGCATGGTTGGCTAGGAGCTGGCAGCACAGTCATTGTGACTACTAGGGATAAGCATGTGCTGGAAAGTGGAGGAGTTGACAAAATTCATCAAGTTAAGCAGATGAACTCCAAAAACTCAATCCAGCTTTTCAGCTTGAAAGCTTTTGACAAAGTTTTGCCTGAGGACAGATACATGGATCTCTCAAAAAGAGCAATTGATTATGCCAAAGGCAACCCTTTAGCTCTGAAATTTGTTCGCGAAGAATCTCCAAAGAATCCCAGACAACGCAGTAGATTGTGTGATCCTAAAGAAGTTTGTGATGTATTGAAAAATGATAGAGTAAGAAAATGATACTTGACTTGTCTTCCTAAACACATGTTTTTTTATACAAAAAATGCAATTTACTACAAAAATACTAACATTTGCTTTTTGTTTCTTCAGGGAACTGAGATGGTGGAAGTCATATTTTTAGATGCTACTGAATGTACACACCTAAATTTAAGCCCCAAAGTATTTGAGAAGATGCCAAACCTAAGGTTACTTATTTTTCGAGACCACAAGGGAATTAAATCAATAAGATTTCCTAGTGGCCTTGACTCATTGCCAGAAAATTTGAGATGTTTTTTAAGGGATGGCTATCCATGTAAATCTCTACCTCCAACCTATTCTTTTGAAATGCTTGTGCAGTTTTCCATGCGAGATAGCCATGTGGAAAAACTTTGGAATGGAGAACAGGTATGCACTGTCCATGTATTTACGTTTGTTTCTTCATTTATTTTTTAATGGAAAATGAAACCAAAAACTGAAATCTTTATGAAATAGGAGAATGTACTAACTTATTTGACCAATTTTATGTTGTTACAGAATTTTCCAAATTTAGAGAGACTTGACCTCAGGAACTCCAAAAAATTGAAAGAGTGTCCAAACCTGTCTGGTTCCCCAAATCTAAAATATGTGACACTTAGTGGTTGTGAAAGCTTGCCTGAAGTTGATCCATCAATTTTCCTTCTCCAAAAGCTTGAAAAGTTACACTTGAGAGATTGTGTGTCACTTAAGACTCTTTCGAGTAACACTTGTTCACCGGTCCTCCTTGAATTAGATGCTAGTGGTTGCACCAATCTGCAAGAGTTTTCAGTCGCATTTGCTGCCTTTGATTGTTTGAATTTGACCTTACCAAAGTTTGGCCGGAATGGACTTCCATCATCAATATTGCATTTGAAAAATCTTCTAAGGTTTTCCAGTCCTATCAGTGATAGTCTTGTGAATCTTCCTGAAAACTTTGCCACTTCTATTTGGCTTGTGGATGACAATCTACCGAAAGATGAACCTGACACTTCCATCACTTTACGTAAAGTACTTCCTAGCCCTGCCTTCCTGAGTGTAACAGAGTTAATCATTGATCGTAATTCTATGTTGTCTCAGATCCCAGACAATATCTCCTTACTATCATCGTTAGTATATTTATCACTAATACGTATTGGAATTAGAAGCTTGCCTGAAACCATTAAGTATCTTCCCCAACTCTTAAATCTTGAAATTATTGATTGTGATAGGCTTCAATCTATACCTTCACTTTCAGGGTTCATTCCGCATTTCCTTGTCTGGGCATGTGGATCTCTTGAGAAAGTATTGAGCTCAACGAATGAACCATCCGACGACCTCAGCCATGCTTTTATGTTCCTTAACTGCACAAAGTTGGATTCACTTTCATATCAAAAAGTTCTGAGCGACACCATTGCTGGGATTGAATCTCTAGCAAGACTAATTTCAGAAAATGAATGTTCATGTTTAGATAATTATATTTCAAAGTACTTCTTACCTGCTATGTCTGGCATGGAAAATTGGTCCCATTACCCTTCTACACAAGCTTCTTTCACTCTTGAGCTTCCTCGCAATTTGTTGGGTTTTTCCTACTACTTGGTTCTTTCTCAAGGCAAGGTGGGAAATGGTATAGATTTTGGATGTGAGTGCTTCTTGGACAACAGTTCAGGTGAAAGGATCTGTATAACAAGTTTCCAGAGAGCCAAGTTCTCCAGTACGGTCTTTTCTTATATCGATCCTACAATGTACATGATGATGGATCATTTGGTTTTATGGTATGATCCAGGAAAATGCAAGCAGATAATGGAAGCAGTTAAAGAAATAAAAGCCAATAATGATGCGAGCAGCACCAGTTACAATCCAAAGCTTACAATTAGATTCTTCATTTATGAAAGCCTATATAATGAAGTAAAGATAGTAGAGTGTGGTTTTCACTGGATATATCCCTTTGAAGGCAGTGCAGTTCCAAATAGAATTGATGATTTGGAATCTGATGAAAGTGAAGACTTGAGGTACATAATGTTCCTATCTAGCACTGATTGTAGTGATATAACTTGGAAACTTAACTTAGTTTAGACACTCTTGCATTATTTGTTACTGTAATAACTCTGTCTATCAACAGCTATTCACTTGAACAACTCTTGGATTCGATGGAGACCAGCTGGAGTGGAGTGAAGAAATTTTCATCTGATTAAAAGAGGCCGCACAACAAATAGAAGACACTGACATATGCTTGTTTTCTTGTATTACTTGTACTATATTAACATCTAGTAGATTAATGAGAATCTTGTTTGCTTTGTTTTTTTAAATTCTTTTTAAAATATTCAATCTGTATTTTATTTCTTTTCATCAAGATTTTATCGTTTTAATATATTTTTTTAACGTGGCAGTTGACATATTATTTTGATCTGCATTGGTAGCGGTGTAATCGGTTCGGTTTGGACCGGTTTTTGGTAAAAAAATTGACCGAACCGATGATATCTCTATCGATTTGGTTTGATTCGATTTTTAATGTTTTTAAAAATGGAACCAAACCAAACTAATCGGTTTGGTTTGGTTTGGTTGATCGATTTTCAACATTTTTTTAAAATATTATATTTGCCGGTGTATTATTTCCTATCATATTTTTTGTTATATTATATTTTTCAAACAACTTACAAGTTGTTCTTCATCTATACGAAGTATTGACATAATTTTTCATACGTCATGAAATAAGTTCACTATCGAATAGGTTTGGAAGAGATTTGAAAGATTAACAAATAAATGACAAAAATAAAACAAAAGGTTTCAATACACATAATTAATATGTTTCACACATAAAAACTATTTTGTAACAAGACTAGAAGAAAATTTGGTGAAGAAGAAACGTAAAAGATAATAAAAAGAAGAAAACTAACAAAGAGAACTTGAACACAAATAAGGAAATTATATCCTATAAGAATGACGACGGAGAGAGAAACAGTGTTGTAAGACAACCATCGTAGCATTTTGACGGGAGTAAGTTTTTATGGCTTATGGTTTCTAATTTTTATGTTTGGAGTTTGGTTTTGCCTACATATTTTGTTCAAAGAAATTGTAAGAAAAAGTGTTGGACCAATACAAATTTTGATCTTAATAATGAGCTAAATAAAAGATTAAGTAGGTATCTATAGTCATCGATTCGGTTCATCGGTTTAGTGGTTCCTAAAAACTAAAACTGAGAACCAAACTAAACCATTTCGGTTTTAATTGGTTTGGTTTGATTTTTGAACCGAACCAAAAACATTCGATTTTTCTTCAATTTGATTTGGTTTGAATTATCGGTTTACTTGGTTTTTTCTAATCCGCTTACACCCCTAGTTACGGAGGAGTAAGTCTTAATACTTGATTTGAATGAAATTGAAATTTTGAGGTTTTGTGCTTTGATGGAAAATGAGAATGAGAGAGAGAATCGTTACATATAAGAAACATTCGAATTGGATAAGTCAGGAACCATCCTATCGAATGGAACAAAAATGAGTTTTTATATGATTTTTGAGAAAAATATGGTGTGTGATCGGAAAAATAGCAAGTGTACTATTTTTATCGATGTAGTAATAATGGGATTTACCCCAAGTATCGATCTCGCGGATTGCGTAGGAAATACTGAGTTAGATGATTTATTCAATTGAACAAAAACAATAGTTTTAAGATTGGGTGGAATAAATCCTTGCAGAAAGTAAAAATTGACTTTTCGTTTGATTAAAGTATGCTAGGGTGAGTGTATAATTTGCCATGTAATAACCTTCAATCTTTGATTTACTTAACAAGTTCATCATCCTCAATTACCGATTCTCAATATTATTTTATCCTAATTCCTTTAGTGACAAAACCTTTAACCTTCTTTCCTAATTTCAATTTCCATTTAAATTAGTAGAGAGGTTAAGCATGCAATTACCAAGAACTATTCTGGTTAGAATAGGATTACCCTAGTCCTAGGTGAAATCCTTAATAATATCATTATTTAGAAAATCTTAACACAACCGGCCGGCACTACTGTGTTAAAATAGTGAAATTGTATGGTCCCATAGGATCAAACTACGAATTAATCCAAATAATAAAATTGATGCATAATGAACTAAAATGTTGACTAAAACAAAGAGATCAGTATTCTTAACGTAACAAATTAGGGACACCCCCTAGCATTGGGGGTTTAGCCTCTCATAGAATTCACAAGTAACATAATCAAAATATTAGATTCACAAGTAACATAATCAAAATATTAGATAAATACATTACAATAGATTAGGTCTTCGATCTTCAATTGCTCTCGCGCAAGAAGAGTTCTCCGTTCCCAAAACTGTTGAATCTCCGCTCTTCTATCGTGAATTATTCTTTCTGGTAGAAAAAGTCCTCTTCTCCTTATCAAAATAAGGTTTATACAGTGTTAGGTCATTCCCAAGCAATACCAAATGTCCAAACCCCCCTTAGTGACCCAAAACACTATAAAACAACAAAAAACATAATTCTCCGCGTCATGGCTAACACGGGCACTCGTGTCGGCCTCCGTTTACGCGTACTTTAACCCAGCTTTCTGACACGGGCCGTGTCAGCTCTTGTTTCTTCTCAAAAACTCCATTTTTGCGCTATTTCTGACACGGGCCGTGTCCCATGACACGGGCCGTGTCCCATGACACGGGTGGCCGTGTCAGGGCCTCTGTAGCCTCAAATACTCTGATTTTTACACTTCTTTTGCCCTAATTTGTCATGTTTTATTCTCCTGACTCTGAAAACACTTTAAACACACCACCAAAATATAAAATGTCGTAAAATGACATATAACACTAAACAAGATATTGGACATGCAATATTCATGATGGAAGTTCATTTGTGCCACACTTTGGTAAAGACAAAGTCAAACGGAAGCAAATGCAACTAAGAACTCTTGCAGATTGAAGCAATCCATGGCGTTAAAGTCAACGAGGGAAGTGAACAAGTGTTCCTCAGAAGAGTCTTAACTCTTAAGTGATGTGCATCAACTCATGAGCAATCTTTCAAGCTTTTGGAAAAGGAAAATCAATGAATCAACTTCAGGAAAAGATTACACAACCATAAAGTGTTACACGCTTTAGATGCGGGGAACCAGACACATTTGACCACTCAGTCAGTTTTTTGGAGTGACTGAGATCAAGTATCTCTAAATTTCGCAAATTCTGCAACAAATACAACAAGTTAGTAGTGGTACAATTTCTTAAATCCTATATATTTCACATATCAGTTTGTGTTTTGAAAGAAAAGTTAGGGTATCATTTTCTTACTCTTGCATTTTTCAATACATCATAAACTTCCTTGAGATCCCATAATCTACTGCGTCGCCCCGAATTCTTGGGTGATTCTTCGCGAACAACTTGTTTGCCCATTTCTTGTATCAAGACATGCATTTGTACGCAATTTTCTAAGTCGACTCTTATAAGAGCCTTGTCTAAAATACGTGTTATCCATATTTCTGCATAGACACCACACTCATTTAATATTTTTGCTATCATATCCCTTTTATATCCTTTGAAAAAGTATGCAATGTACAGAAATAAGTCTTTTTCTTCATCACCCAATTCATTATAACTCCATCTCAATATCCTATTGATTTCTGCGTTGGGAATTTCCTTCAGTTTAGCTAGTGCACAGTTCCATTCTATTTCACTTTTAAATCGTAGAAACGATCCCAAAACTTTCAGAGCTAAAGGGTTGCCTTTGGCGTATTCAATCACTCTTTTTGACAGCTCAACATATCCCTCCTCTGGTAAGACTTTGTCAAAAGCATTCAAGCTGAAAAGCTGAAGGGAGTTATGAGAGTTCATTTGTTTAACTTGATGAATTTGATGAACCTCTCCACTTATCAACACATGCTTATTTCTGGTTGTCACAATGACTCTGCTACCGGCTCCTAGCCAACAATATCCCACCCCAACCAAGTTTTGAAGTAGTTCTAAAGAATCAACATCATCTAACACAATGAAAACTTTCATGCATTTGAGTCTTCTTATAACCAAAGTGCCTTTATCGAGATTGTCTTCACCTAGTAACTTGGAAAAAAGTTTTTTGCACATATAAATGATTCCATGCCTTTTTGATTCTTCTGTCACGTTAACTAAGAAGCAACTGCCTTCATACTGAAAAGAAAACTCGTGAAAAATAGCAGCAGCAAGAGTTGTCTTGCCTATGCCCCCCATGCCCCAAAGTCCAATGACTTGAACTTCTTCTGAATCAATTTTTATTGAAGATTCAATGCTCCAATAGTTTTCATCGAGTATGAAATTACTTGTAAGCTCATTTTTGTAGTTGTTATTTAATCTTCCCAGAATAATTCTGCTAATTTCTTCAATCAAGTCAGATTCAGTCCTAACATACGAAAAAAATATTAAATGGTCAATACATCCATCATCTTAATCGTAAAATTAAATAGTCAATAAATCCATCATCTGAATTGTAAAATCATAACCATGCAATGAAGTTGCACTGATCTCTTCCCATTTTTAAGATGGTTATATAAACAAATTCATTATTTGATCACACCGATATTATAACCAACATGATTCTCAAAATAAAAATGTCAACATTAATGCTTTGGTATTGTAAAACACATGGCCATACAAATGTATTTAAAAATTATTATATTACTTTATTAGATCATACTTAGGCTCTGTTTGTCAGCGTCAGTTTTTGAGTTTATAACTTATGGCTTAAAGCTAATAAGCTCATATGTTTAAAAAGACTAGTTTAGTATCGGGTATTTTCTTACAAGCTTATAGCTTATTTTACTAGCTTATAGTTTTCCTAATAAGCTAATTCAAGGGGTTTATAACTTATCATTTTTCTCACAATTTTATTCATGTTATCTTAATTGAAAAAATTAAATATTAATTAACATATCTTTTTATGTCACTTCATATTTATAAGCTATTTCAACTGTTAGTTTTACTAATCACTATAAATTTAATCAGTTAGCTTATTTGCTATCAATCATAAGCTAGCTTATAATCTACCATCTATAAGTACATCCTCTTTAAGTTAACCTATCAACTAGAACAGGTAGTAGCTTATTAACTATCAGTCATAAGCTATCAACTATAAGCTCATCCTCTACAATATACAAGAGTTGTTCCCGTGAATAGCTGTTCATAGACAGAGTTATTACAGTAAGCAGAAAATGCAAGACTGTGTAAGCTAATGAGTGCTAGGAAGATTATATACCTCATTTCTTCACTTTCATCTACGTCTAAACTGGAAGGCGATCCAACGACACATTGCTCTAACTTGTTTGTTGGAGGAAATGTGTCTTCTTGATTATCAGAATCAAAACCATCATTTCTATTTGGCACTGCAGTGCCTTCAAAGGGATATATCCAGTGAAAACCACACTCGACAATCATTACTTCACTATATAGTGCTTCATCAATGAAGAATCTAAATGTAAGCTTTGGATTGTAACTGGTGTTGTTCACATCACTAATGGCTTTTATTTCTTCAACTGCTTCCATTATCTGCTTGCAACTTGCTGGATCATACCATAAAACCAAATGATCCGACATCATGTAGATTGAAGGATCGTTATAAGTATAGAACATACTGGAGAAGTCGGCTCTTGTGAAACTTGTTCTATGGAATCTTTCACCTGAACTATTGTTCCAGTAGCACTCACATCCAAAATTTACACAACTTCCCACATTACCTTGAGAAAGAACCAAGTAATAGGCAAAACCCAACAAACTGGGAGGAAGCTCAAAAGTGAAAAAAGCCTGTGAAGAAGGATAATGGGACCAATTTTTCATGCCATACATAGCAGGTAAGAAGTACTCAATAATATCATCATCATGGTCTAAAGATGGATCTTCATTTTCTGCATTTTGCCTTGCTCCAAGTTCAATCCCAGCAATAGCATCTGTCAGAACTGTTTGATAGGAAAGTTGATCCAATTTTATGCAGTTAAGGAGCATAAAACCAAGCTTGGGTTTGTCAGATGATTCATTGGTTGAACTCAACACTTTCTCAAGAGATTCACAATTCCAAACAATGAAATATGGAATGAACTGTGAAAGTGCGGGTATAGATTGAAGCATATTACAATTTAAAACATCAAGATGTTTGAGTCGGGGAAGGTACTTAATTGTTTCAGGCAAGGTTCTAATGGCAATACCAATTAGTGATAAAGACTCTAATGATGATAGTAAGAAGATATTGTTCGGGATTTCAGACAAGATAGAAACATGGTCAATGATTAACACTTTTACACTCAGGAAGGCAGGACTAGGAATTACTTTACGTAAAGTAATGGAAGTGTCACGTTCACCTTTTAGCATACTGTCACTCACAAGCCAAATACAAATGGCAAAGTTTTCAGGAAGATCCACAAGACTGTCACTGATAGGACAAGTGAAGATTTTAAGATTTTTGAAATGCAATATTGATGATGGAAGTTCATTCGCGTCCCACTCAGGTAAACCCAAAAGCAAACAATCAACAGAAGCAAATGCGACAGAGAACTCTTGCAGATTGATGCAATATGTGGCGGCAAAGTCGAGGAGGGCTGGTGAACATGTGTTACTAGTAAGAGTCTTAAGTGATGTGCATTCAATCATGAATAATCTTTCAAGCTTTTGGAGTAGGAAAATTGATGAATCAACTTCAGGCAAGCTTACACAACCACTAAGCACAACTTCTTTTAGATTTGGCAAACCAGACACATTTGGACACTCTATCAGCTTTAGGGAATAACTGACGTCAAGTATCTCTAAATTTGGCAAATTCTGTAACAATATACAATTGGACAAACAAATTAGTACATTTTCCTAAATCATAAAGATTTTAGTTTATGGTTTCATTTTCCATTCAAAAATACTTTAACTTTTACCATAACAGAAAAAATAATCATATTAAATACATGGACGGTGCATACCAGTACTCCATTCCAAAGTTTTTCCACATGGCTGTCTCGCAGGGAAAGCTCCACAAGCATTTCAGGACAAAAGATTCGGGGCAGAGATTTCCAGGGATAGCCATCCCATAAAAAATATCTCAAATTTTCTGGCAGTAAGTCAAGGCCACTAGGAAGACTTATAGATTTAATTTCCTTGTGGTCTAGAAAAGCAAGTAGCCTTAGTTTTGGCATCTTCTCAAATGCTTTGGGGCTTAAACTTATGTGTGTACATTCAGTAGCATCTAAGAAAATGGCTTCAACCTTCTCAGTTCCCTGAAAAAGAAAAATGTGAATGTTAGTATTTTTGTAGTAAATTATCTATTCTGTATTAAAAAAAAAAACATGTGTTTGGAAGAAAAATCAGGGTATTGCATTCTTACTCTATCATTTTTCAATACATCATAAATTTCCTTGGGATCACATAATCTACTGCGTTGTCCAGGATTGTTAAGTGATTCTTCACGAACAATTTGTTTTCCCATTTCTCGTATCAAGTCATGCATTTGTATGCATTTGTGTAAGTCAACTCTTATAAGGGCCTTGTCTAAAAGATGTCTTATCCCTATATCTGCAAAGAAGCCACAGGAATCTAATATTTTTAGTATGCCATCTCTTTTATGCCCTATGAAAAACAATGCAAAGTCCAGAAATATGTTTTTCTCTTTATCATCAACATCATTATAACTCCATCTCAATATCATATCGATTTCTGCATTGGGAATTTCCTTCAGTTTAGCTAGTGCACAGTTCCATTCTATTTTACTTGTGCCGTGTAGAACTGATCCTAAAATTTTCAGAGCTAAAGGGTTGCCTTTGGCATAATCAATTGCTCTTTTTGACAGATCCATGTATCCTTCCTCAGGCAAAACTCTGTCAAAAGCATTCATGCTGAAAAGCTGAAGAGAGTTTTGAGAATTCAACTCCTTGACTTGATGAATTTGGTGAACTCCTCCACTTATCAACACGTGCTTATCACGGGTTGTCACAATGACTCTGCTACCAGCTCCTAGCCAACAATATCCCACCCCAACCAAGTTTTGCAGGAGTTCTAAAGAACGAACATCATCTAATACAACGAAAGCTTTCATGCGTTTGAGTCTTCTGAGGACAGCAGATGGTATTAGTTTGGGAGAACCAATATGAAGATCCTCCCTTAGTAACTCGGAAAGAAGTTTATTGCATATGTAGTTGATTCCGTGCATTTTCAATTCGTCTGTAACGTTTAGGAAGAAGAATCTGCCTTCATATTGAAAAGAAAACTTGTGAAAAATAGCTTCAGCAAGGGTTGTCTTGCCTATGCCCCCCATGCCCCAAAGTCCAATGACTTGAACTTCAGCCGAATCAATTTGTAATAAAGATTCAATGCTCCAATAGTTTTCATTGAGTATGAAATCACTTGCAAGCTCATTCTTGTACTTGTGATCTAGTTTTCCTATAAGAAATCTTGTAATTTCTTCAATCATGTCAGATTCAGTCCTAACATATGTACAAAAATATGAAATAGTTAATACTCATTTGAGATGTGGTGAATGACAACCAAAGGTATTATGCAATGATAAGATACCCGAATTTGGTGGAATGAAAACCAGATAAATCAGCAGCTTGTGAAAGAACATCCTTCCACTTCTGAATCTTGTGTTTGTGCTGCTTCTTGTGTTTGGCAAACGCAGTGGCGTAACTCCCAGTCTGCTTCCGAACTTGTGAAGGTTCAATTTGGTAGAAGACAGGAATAACAAGAACGTTGTCTGGTTCATTTTGGTAGCACTCCATAATTTCAACAAGTTCGTTCAAACACCATGTTGAAGATGCATAGTCAGGCGAGAAGACGACAAGAAAGAGAGTGGATTGCTTGATGGCTTTCACAAGTTGTTCCCAAACGTCGTTTCCTTTTTGGATCCTGTAGTCTATGTATGTCAGGAAATAGCTTCGGCACAGAGAAGCGTGGAGATGGCTAGTGAAGCCAGCACGAGTGTCGTCGCCTCTAAAGCTGATGAAAACATCATATTTTTTCGGAAGTACCTTAGCAGTTGCGCGAGAAGAACAAGAAGCCATAGCCATGTAAGTGTTCTGAATCACAGAAATAGAATGCGAAAGAGAGAAAGAGTGCCTTCAACTTTTTTGCATTTTTCTATTCAAATGGTTTTTTCTCCGGAGAGAAAAGATAGAAAAGTGGAACACGGCGTTTACTTTGGCGTCTTATTTTATTTTATTTTTTGGTTAATAGCCATTTTTCTCTTTGGCATACGAGAGCGAATCTCAAAAACAAACATATAAAACAGAATTTGTTCCTATAATTTGAAAACGCAGTGTCGTAACTCCCAGTCTGCTTCCGAACTTGTGAAGGTTCAATTTTGTAGAAGACAGGAATAACAACAACTTTGTCTGGTTCATTTTGGTAGCACTTGATAATTTCAACAAGTTCATTTAAACACCATGTTGAAGATGCATAGTCAGGCGAGAAGACGACAACAAATAGCGTGGTTTGTTTGATTGCTTGCACAAGTTGTTCCCAAACGTGGTTTCCTTTTTGGATTCTGTAGTCTATGTAAGTCTCCAGATAGTTTCGGCGCAGAGAAGCATGAAGATGGCTAGTGAAGCCATGACGAGTGTCGTCGCCTCTAAAGCTGATGAAGACATCGTATCTTTTCGGAGGTACGGTAGCAGTGGCGCAAGAAGAAGAGGCCACAGCCACGTATGTGTTCTGATTCAGAGAAACAGAATGCAAAAGAGAGAAATAGTGCATTCAACCTTTTTGTATTTTTTTTTCGGTTTTTCTCCGAATATGACCACTTCACTACGTGACAGAGAAAACTAGAAAAGTGGAACAGGGACTTTACTTTTTGAATTTAATGGTAAAAAAATATTACAAAGACATCTACGGTATATTTTGATCCATGAAATATGATGAAATAAAATAGAGTGGAGTGATATTTAATCGGATTCTATTGTTTAGATCGGTAAATTGTGGATGAAGCGGAATGGAATATGATAGAATCTATTTCATTCTATTCGATTAAATTTTTCAATTTTCATTCCACTTAATTTGGAGTGTATGTAATAAATGAACTAAATTATTCTATTCAGCTTCGTCAAAATATAAAATATTTCATTGGTCTCATAATAAATGTCTCATTTGTATTTTTTCTTTGTCTCAAATTAATTGTCCACTTATAATTTCAATGTATCAATTATTATTATTTCTCCACTACTATATTACTATTTATTAACTTTCACTTTATTCAACTACTCTATTAATTATAATTAATAGAGTTATTATAGTAAATGACATTAACGTTTTCACTAAAATTGCGCATTGCTTAAATATGACATTTATTATGAGATGGAGAGACTATACACTAACAACAGAATGGAATCTCAAATCTATTTCACTCCGCTCTACTTTGTTCTAGTCTATTAATCCAAACATTAAAGTGTCAAATCATACAAGTAATTTAAAATTTACAGTGTGGCTTAACACTTTACTTGATTGTCATTAATTAATAGTGTAAAAATATTTTACACTTTCAATGCACCATCTTTTTTCCTTACTTTTTTCTTTTCAAAATATAGTTTTTTTTTCTCTATCTCTATCTTTATGTAATATCTCTTATACTTTAAAAAAATTAATTTGATTATTTATGTAATATCCCATATAAATTTTTGTAGAAGTTGTAAGTTATTTTCAATTTGGATCAATATAGCAATTAGTAAATTCAGAAGAGTTTAAACTTTTCTAAAAGAGATTGATAATTATTAGCTAGAAAAATGTTATTCATATACCATTTCCTACACCTACACCGTATTTCACTGTTCATCTATACGGTGAACGGTGAAATATTATAAAATAATATTATTTTTAAAAGAAATAAAAAAAAAATTTAAAATTTTTTTTTTTAAATTTTAGATTGATGGAGTACAAAAACAAAAGTATCTCATTAACCAACTTCATAACTTTATTTACCAAATTTTTACATTTCATTAACTAACTTCATAATTACTTAAAATTTAGGCAGTCTATTAACCAACTTTGTAACTTCATTAACCAACTTTTTACATTTCATTAACCAACTTTGTTTTACTATTAAAAATTATTTTTAATATCTGGATGTTTATTAACCAACTTCATCACTATATTAATCAATATTTTGCATTTGATTAACCAGCTTCATTTTATCAATAAAAGTCATTATTCGTACACTGTTCACGAATACTATTCACCGACACTGTTCAAACACTATTCACGCACTGTTCATTTTTTATTTTTAAAATAAATATTTTTTAAAATAAAAAAACACTGTTCACCGTATAAATACGGTGAACAGTGTTTGGTGTAAGTATTTGGTGTAACTTTGGGTGTACAAATAGCAAAGTTGTATTAACTAATATTCAAAAGATTATTTTTGGTAACATTAATAATTAGTCAATGATATGGATAGAAAAACTAGTATTAAGAAATATTAATTTTTTTACTCCCTCCGACTCATAATAAGTGTCTCATTTCCACTTTTTCTTTGTCTCAAAATAATTGTCCATTTACAATTTTGATGCATCAATTATTATTATTTTCCACTACTATACTCATATTTATTAACTTTCACTTCATTCAACTACTATATCAACTATAATTAATAAGGATATTTTAGTAAATGACATTAAATTTTTCACTAAAATCAATACATCCAATCATTTTCTTAAAAATTGTGCATTAGGATATTTATTATGAAACCAAAAAGGTAATATTTTCTTTCTAAATGTGATCACCACTACTAATTTTATCATTTCCTCTACCACGCCTCTTGACCACATATTTCTATTTCTTTTCTTTCTTGTTTTATAGCTATTGATGAGAAGAAGAAAAGAAGAAACGGAGTGAAATAGAAAGAAAGAAAGAAGGAGGAAGCAATGGAAAGCCACATAGTTCTTCACCACCATCTTTAATCTTTATCATCTCACCTTCTTTTTATCATCTTCATCAATCAAGAGATGGGTTCTAGTTAGTACTCTTTAAGATTAGAAATTAGGGCTTGTGAAACATATAATAGATATTGATGATTCTTCGTATGTCGTTATGTATTCTTTCATTATTCATGAAAATTTGCCATGCACCATGAGGAAACCATGTTTTCTATCATTGTGGTGTTGTTTGTGATAGAATGTAGTTGTTGTTTCTATGTTGTTGTTGTATGATCATTGATTAAAGAAGTTGTTTCTATGTTATTATTGTTGTATAATCATAGATTAATGAAGTTTTTTCTATGTGGTTGTTGTTGTTTCTTGATATTATGATATGGTGAATTCATGGTATAAAATGTTTGAATATATTAGACTATGATTAGACATTATTTGGAATGGTCATGAATGGAAGAAAGTGTGAATTTTAGTTCTGAATTGAGTGGTAATCAGTTACCCAACTGAATGTAATCGGTTACATGTACAAAAAATTACATGTTTGGGCTGTTTTCGAACCTGTAACTAGTTACGGGTTTTAGCATAACTGGTTACCATTGTTGTGAGTGAGAGATGCAAAATTGAAATTGTCGCAACTTGAGTTCCGTAACCCAAAATGCGACGCGGTCGGATGTGATGGAAATACCTTTCAATGTTCTAGTAGATGGTGAGGTGAAAAATAATATTTTTATGCCAGCAATTAATATTTATGATAAACTAACATGTATGATATTGTGATGAGTATATTATGAATTAATTTTTGTATATATGTGATAATATGATTGAAAAATTCACAATGATTGGTGAGAAAATATTAGAAGCAAAATAGCTGAATGAATTAGTAAGATGATTAGGGGGTGATGAATGACTTAGATTGCAATGCTTGTGCAAATATCACCTAGGTGTATGTTATGAACAAGTAGTGGTTTAGCTAAGAATGTTAGGCATTAAATGGAACATGTGTTATGGTTGTGAATGTTAAGGTGAATGGGATCGCATTGTAATTGTTGAATACAATCAAGTTGTGCTTTATTTGATCATGTAGTCGGAAACAACCCCTTGATTATACTGTTCCAAAACATGATACTTATATAAAGTAGTGTTTTTGAAGTACACGACCATACTTGTTTGACCAGGGTTGGATCCCTGAGGCGGTGGATGCCTAAGTGAGGTGATTCCTATACAATTAAAATACTTGAAATAGGTTTGTAGTCCCATAAGAAACGACGATCTTAAGGTTGATGTTATCCCCTAGAATTCGAAGTCCATCAATATATTAAATTATGAGATACAAAGATCCATAACCCGTGTCAAAAATCTGGATGTATGGTTGACTGAGGACATATGCCTTGGTACGGTTTCCAAACTAGTAATTGTTTAAGTTGATTAACTCATGAGGCATGACTCCAAATAATGTGAATTTGTGAACTTAAGTACTTTCCACTTATGACTTGAGTTAGGTTTGATTAGAATTTTGTAGATCCGAGTGGACCCATAAGATAAGGAATCTACTGGGATTATTATCCTTAGAGATGTATTTATATTTGGGCATGTTTATATAATGACGCCATTATGCTCTTATGTTGTATCAATACCAAATAAATGTTGTGTGTAATGTATATTATGGGCGTATATTATATAGGGTATTACGTTTTTTATAACACCCCAAAATTAGAATTAATTATTTAATTAGTTATTTAATTGATTTAGTGTGGATATTGGTGATTTTTGACGAAAATATGAATTAAGGTGATTTATACTATGTGTTGAAGTGTGTCGGGGATAGTATGTTATGGAGTAGAAACAAGAAGGGTTAAATGGTAAAGTTATGTGGATTAAGTGAGGGCAAAGATGAAATAACATATTAGGGGTCCTAAGGGTAAAAGGAGAAAACAAGGAAAAGATTATCTTTTGGTACGATCGTGACTTTTGGAAAAAGGTGAGAATTGGCTAGGGCACAAAGAAAAAACAAGAGGAATTCAACCGTAGAGTTTGGAACAGGAATCAAAGCTAAAATCTAAGGTAAAGGGCTTAATCATCTTTATTATAATTTATATCGGGTTAAGGTGTTGGTAGAATAGTGTTTTATGTGTTGATTTTGATAAGGATGGATGAAATTGGGGAAAAACCATGTGAATAATGAATGAATGAATATTTGATCAATGTATAATGTTAGGATCTTTAAATAATTGTTATATGTTGTTTATAATGTTATATAATCATAGGGTTTCGTATTCTAAAACCGGAACTTTTTTATGGAATCGAATTCGGAGTTCCGGAAGGCCTCCAAAGGTGAAAAATCGTAGGAGAATAAGTATTGTCTACGAAGCAGCGCCGAGTGACACAAATGCGGTGCAAAAAGTGACGCATCACCGAGCGACGCTAATTTGGCATCAGGCGATGGGTGGAAGAATTGAGTGGCTGTCTAATTTTCTTTAAAACGCCATAACATGAGTTTCAGGAGTCTGATTGATGTGTCGTTCGAAGCGTTGGAAAGCTAACATGATGAACTATATTATAATTGAATTATATGAGTTTTTTTGAAGCATGTGTTTATGAGATTGATTTATTACATATTTTTATACCATAGTGTGTTATTTTAATGATAAACATGATGTTATATAAATGATGTTGCACTATCTTGATTTGGTGTCGTGTTATATGAATGAAGAATGTGTTTTGATGATATATGATGAAGATGCGTATAAATTATTATGATATAAAGGTGTGAGTATAATACTTTGTAAATGATGATGTGAGGATTTCATGATTGATGTTGTTTATAACTACTATATCTTTTCCTTATATCTTTTGTAATGAATTGTGATTACTCACCCTTACTGTTTGAATGTTGCCTCCACGTGAGTAACACGCAGGTAATCGAGAATAGTTCGTAGAAGTGTGAGGATAGATTTAGAGTATTTAGTTTGCTCGTTTAAATATAGAGTCTTTCCCTAATACGTAACACGTGATTTGGGAACTTGCTATGTTTTTGCATTATTTTATTATTATGTATCTTAATTCATGATTATGTTGAAACACGCATTTTGTGGAGTTTTTAATATTGTTGAGGCTTTAGCATCATGCTGAAGCGGTAAAGCAGCAAGCAAAAAGCAAGTTATTATTTTACCGGGTGATATAGGTTATATTGCATCGTGTTCATAAAGATTGGTTATTGATTCGTCGTTCGACAAATTTATTGTCAATGAGTTTGGGGTTTGAATGGGTTGTAAGGAAAATTATCAATAGAAAATAAATGCAAACAAAATAAAAAGGATAGACAACTTATTCGGCTCGAACATACACCACTGATCACAGACTTAAACATATAGACCAATTATACTCAACCTACGATACTTGTCTATGTCATCATCTATCTCTCATGATCTAAGTCATTTCTAACCCAAATTGAGAGGTCTACTGCATCACCTTGATAGCGATCTCTCTACCACCTCAACAACACAGAAGTCAATCATGTCAATTGCATCGACAATCTCTCGACCGACACAACTGACACAGAGGCTTTAATCTCAGATACCCTGAGTGAATGTCAGCTCTAAATCTATCTCTAGAGTGCAAAAACTAACAGATAATCATCCTAGATAAGAATCTAAGTAGTATATGTCTATAGCTACTCAAATCCCTAACACAGTAAAAATCCAGGATAATTATCGACACGTATTTATAAAGCAAGTTTTATACAATGCCATAGGTGACAAATATACATATGTTCAGAGTAATTATACATATAAACCGAACAAAAGAGAAATACATAGAGAGGAGAAGAGATAAACTACAAATATTCCTCATTGTTATAGTCGATCAACGAGCAATCCACCCCGCCGAATCATGTGTATGCAAGCCCTAGTGTTGTTTTCTAAGCTGATATATTAAAAAGTATAAGATTGATGGAATTAGGAGACAAAAACCACCCCAAAAACCATAACATACAAATGAAACAAAAAATGAAAGTATAAAGAAGATCAGATCTGCACATGTCGCCCGACGACATAAAAGCCTCACCCTACGACGGTTGTTATACACTTGGCCTAGGTTGTGCCATAAACAGAACTGGGGAAAATTATATTCTCTCGCCCAGCGATAGATTCACGTCGCCTGGTGACACTTCTTCTCATTGACCAGCGACACAACGGCCAAACAAGGAAGAAACAATTGGAAAATTGGTCATCCCTTACTCCACTGTCGCCCGACGACCCGGACACGATGACCGTCGCCTGGCCATCACCCGACGACACACACCAGTCCAGCAACTTTATTTTCTTTCGCTGCATAACTTCAATTGGCTCTCTCTTTTGCCTTATTCCTTTATTGATCCAAAAATACATCTTGGAGCTTTTATACCTCATTGCTCCAATCATACTCAAATACATATAAAATGAATACAAAACTTATCAATTGATACACTGTGTACACAAAACACAATTAAATGTATTTACAACAAAAAGCGAAGTTATTCAACTGATATTAACAACAAAGAGTCGATAAGTGCAACAAAATATATATACAAAAATAACTACAATTTGAAATTATCACACCATGGAAGAGAATTAAATTGAATTAATTTGTTACTTAGTTGATTGTTGTGAATAAATGAAGTAATAAAGTGACCTGAGACTATGAATTTTGAATTATATGACATCCCATGCATATATTCTGATATATTTCAAGCATGTTGTTATAATTATAAATTGGGAAAATTGGATGTTACACTTTCCATTAGGTTTGTTAGTCAAATTCAAAATAAAAGGCCACTTTAGCATACATTTTGCGTTGATGTGGCATAAGCTCATTAGGTCATCAAAATTCTAAAAACTATTCTAAAATATTGCCATTACCTTGGATATGAACCATGAACATAACATGTTCTACGCAACTTACCCTACCACTAGACCGATTAACCTTTTCTTATTTAATTTACAAATTACATATAGGAATGGTCATTTAGGAAAGAAAAAATAAAATGAACAAGTTGATGAAAATGAACATTGAACCAAATAAACGGTTCCCAATGAACATATACAAAGCAGCTTATGGGTCATGAAATTGAATATTCTAACGGGATGAACATGGCAATCAAATTGTTCCCATGGCATATGTTCATATGTGTGCCATCCGACATATATATATATATATATATATATATATATATATATATATATATATATATATATATATATATATAAGAATAAGAAGTGTTTCTACATCTGGCCTTGAGATTTTGATGATAACTTTACATGTTATCTTAAAGAACAATTGTATACACTAATGATTTTGTTCTAGAGTGTAGTTGTTGCTATAATGTTATGCTTTGATATCAAGGTCTGTGACGTCATCAATTTCTAAACATATACTTTGGAAGAAAACATGTGGTTACATATTTTGTTGAAATCAAGATTCTGAATCTATATTCGGAAACATGTCCAAGGAACGTAAGTACTAGAGGTTCTGTTCGTGACTTAGTAGTTTAGATTTGAAGGCCTTCTAAATCTTTACTTCTGGGTGTTACAAGTTTTGAAGATTATAAAGACAAGGTATTGTTGAACAAGTTCTGATGATCTGATGAAAAGAAACTTCTTACAACCAAGTGCTTAAGACTCTGAAGACAAGGTTATGTGTGACAAGTTCTGAAGACTCCAAGACTTAGGTTCTAAGGCTTAAGAAATATTCTTCTACAACAAGCTTCAACGTACAATATTCAAATATCTGAAGCCTCTGATGATAAGAAGAAAAATTCAAATGGTTAATGTTTGACGTTGTACAAAAGGTACATAAAGTGTCTGTGACCTCTACCCTCTAGGATGGCGTAAGTACAATCCTTTATACTATATTGTCAACCACTCTCATTGTGATCGTTGGAAACAAACAACAAGATTTACAACTATATTTCTTTACTTAACGGATCTGTGTTTACAAGCTTAATAGAAAAACATTATTCGGAGATAAGGTGGAAATCTATCATTGAACAATGACAGGATACATAAATATTAATTTATAATGTCTAAACAATTGGTGCAAGAAAATTTCTTTCCATCCTCACAACATCTCTTTGTCAAAGGCTATAAATGAAGATTTAAGATGCAAAAGAAAAATACTAGTTGGTCGATTTGCCATTCGCCATCAAGCTTCATCCTGTGAAAGGATAGCATTGGATGACGAAGATGTTAAAGTTGCAATGCTACACATTCTGAATACCACCAAAAGAAGAGAGAAAACATAGAAAGAAATCATATTTCAATAAGATGTCATTCAAATATCATCTTATACATCTTGGTTGAAACAGAAGAAGCATGGACTTGTTGCTCATAGATTTCTCAAAGAAGAATAAGACTACAAGATGTTATTAAACTTCCAGTCAAATATATCTTGATAGATCTCAGAAGAAGTAAGGAGTTATTGTTTGGAACTTGCTTAACAAGAAGATGAAGAAGAACACTACAAGATGCTACTTACACTTTTGATCATACACACCTTTATAGAACATTGTAATGAACACTAGATTTTTTTGCTTGTATAGTGCTTCTACTCAAATATCGTCATGTATATTATTTTAACACTTTAGTTGTTGCTCGAAGAAGTGTTAAACAATATGTGCTTAAAACACTTGTGTAATCATCTTAGAAGAAGCATTCATGTAAACACCAGATCACCATCAATTGGTGTTAATTTATTCCTTATGAGACTTGGTGAAAGTCAGATCTCAAGAAGATAATGGCTGAGGTCATCATGGGAAATCCTGATAGAAGATCTTGTAAGGTCAGATTTTTTTGGGTAAATGTTAGTCATATCTCAAAGGGGACCAAGTGAAGGTCAGTCTTGTGAGATCACTGATGGATATCATTAAAAGGAAATCCTGAGAGAAGATCTTGAGGGATCGGATTCTATTGGGTCAATGAACGTTATATCTGGTTGGATCACTGAATGTCTCGTTGTGTGTTAGTCACTGGCGGTAGCCCGTGCAAGTGTAATCAGTTTGGTCATAGTGGAATAAGTCCTTGGATAATTCGAAATCATCCTTGAGAGGGTGGGCAGGATTTTCCTAGTTTATAGGGAACCTGTATAAATTACTTGTGTCCTTTTATCTCCATTGTCATTATTGTTGTTATCATTTGAACGCTTATAAGTTGTAAAGGGGAATGTTCTCTATGAACACAATTTAAACCCTCATTTCTTGTGTTTTCTCTACCTTCAATTTGCATCAGAGAGAGATTATGTTATTCATTAAATAATCAAACACTTAACCTTGTAGAGAGATCCAGTTAGAGAAAATTACGTTGTTGTCTGCTACTCAAATGATATAAAGCTTTTTTGATTCAAAACCCGTTCTGTAGAGGATTCAAAACTCTAGGCAAGAATAAAAAATATGAAGAAGGAATCCCTAGAACAAGGTCTCAGGATTCTGAAGGCTCAAGTACCTGATAGAAATGATGGTCATCTTATCAATCAATAGAAGCTCTCTATCAGAAGCAAAGGTCAACATTCATCACTTTAACTCAACTTAAGTTGTCATTCAAAACCAACCGCTGCAAGTTGCAATTGATTTAATCAACGTCATCTTACGAAGATCCATCAAGAAATCTAAGAAGAATGAAGCCTCTCGAATATGTATTCCAAGGATCAGAAGGAGAAGTTTCTTAAAAGCATAGAAAAAATATCCAGGATAGGGAGAGACAAGCTCAAGTTGAAAGATTTTGCACTGTCTCTGAAGAACAAGAAGTGAAGAAATCAGAAGATGATAATCCAAAAGCCTCCATCTTTCAAGCTCTAAAGAATCAAAAGCGCCAATCAATGTCTTAGTCTCGAGATTTTTACCTCTATAATGGTAACTTGCTCGGGATCATCATCAGCCTTTTATGCACTCCTTATCTCATTCGTGAATACTGTCTTCAAATAACTATATCTGACATGAGCACTGTAACACCCCAATATTTTCAACTATTTAATAATTTAAATTTTAGTTATATATTTAATTAAAATTGAATTATTAGTATTTTTGGAAAATAAATAAAAAGGAGAAAATTAGGATGTGGGTGTAAAGAGTAGAAGGAGGGGTGTGAGGAGTAAAAGCCTCTAAACTTACTATTTTGTTATTATTATTATAGAATAATAATAAAAGAAAGAAAAGAGGAAAAAGAGAATTGAAAGTCTTTTTGAAAAAGTTGATCGTACGTGAAAATTGTAGAGAGGCAAAGGGAAGAGAAGAACCAAGAGCTCTAAGAGTCAAGGAACTTCTCAAGTAAGGGGTGATTTTATATGATTATCATGCCTTATAGATTTTGGGAATGATAGGGTTGATTGAGTAGTTAGGAATCCCAATTTTGGATTTTCTAAGTTTATGAAATTTGACCCTAAATTGTCTAATTGCAAGAAATTGAGTCAATCACATGTCATAGGATTGTTAGGTATGGTTGAATTGTATTATTTTGCATCATTTTGCTATTTGTGGGATGATTCTGGTGTAAATTGGGGTTTTGGTTCATATTGGGTTGATTGAATTGAGTTGGAAAATAAAGAATGTTGTCAAAACTGTATTTTTCTGCTACAGATGTCTTGGGAACCGGTTACCTTGTGGGAAGAACCGAGTTCCACATATAATTTCCAGCAGATGGGTTTTCCTGAGTCGTGGGAACCGGTTACCTTGTGGGAGGAACCGAGTTCCCAGTACATTTTCCAAAAAGGTGTTTTTTTATGTGTCGTGGGAACCCGTTACTCCCTGGGAGGAACCGAGTTCCTAGTACATTTTCTAGAGGCGTGTTTTCACTATGATAGTGGAAAACGGTTACTCTCCAGGAGGAACCGGTTACCACTGCTACTTTTTAGAAAACTATTAAACTTTAAAAAATCATATCTTTTGAACCGTAAGTCCTTTTTAATCGCCGTTTTGGACATTATTCTTTAAATTAAATAATCTATGTTATGAAATAAAGAAAATAATAAGTAATTAGTTTTATTTTGGAAATAGTTGGTTTTCTGATTTTGTAGTTATTTGTATCTGGTGTACTTGGTGGATGGAATTAGTATGTTGTTGTACTGATGAATTGGATGCATATTGATGCTTGCATGTATGTGTTAGTGGTGGCATTACTGGTTGATGAGTAAATGCTTGTATGTTATATTTTTGGTGATTCGTTCATGATTGTTGTTGATATCATGTGTTGCTATTGATGTTTCACGCTTGTTGATGTGCACACATATACATTTGGTGGTAGATATTCCCATTGTGTGGAATTAGTGAGTTGGCCAATATCCATTGCCGAGTTGGAATGGGCGGTGAGGTGTCATCTGTGTCTGAATTGGAATGGAACAGATATTAATGCTGTGTCTGAGTTAGAATGGAACAGTATGTGAATTTAGTTCACTGTCGGTACCACATGCATAGAGTCTTGCATTATATTTTGTATGAATTATAACATGATAGGATGGCTTCCAGTGTTATAATTTTGTCGTTGTGTGTGATTTATGTTTATGACATGTATTGTTAAATAAATCTGATTATGCTGAATAGGGTGGAATACTAGCTTATAAAATTCTTTTATTTTAGGAATTTATAATGCATTTTAATTATGATGAAGTCTCACCCATACTTTGATGATTTCACATTGAAGCTTTAGCGACTTAGGAGTTGGTGAGGATGGCTCGTAGAGCTATGCCATTTATTTTATCGCGTGTCGGTGTCATGCTCTGATTGTAACACTGGGAAACGTTTGTCTAGAGTTATTATTAAACTCAGTTTTGATTTGATGTTTAGTTGGATAATTGTTTTGAGTACTCAAGGCATAGACCTTTGAAATTTTGTTTGGTTTTGAACTTATCCAAGTTTTGAGGTTATTCCACTGTGTAGAATATGTACACTTAATAATTAATTAAATAATTTTCTTCAGTAAAGCATGACATCTGTTTAGAAATTTTATTTTAAAGAATAGTGATGTCCTTTAATATATGATAACTCTGAATATATTATAATAATCGCGGGGTATTTAGAAGGGTGTTACAAGCACCACGGGTGAAGTCCATCTCAGCCATGGAACTCTTAGGGGTAACTCTTAATTTATCTTGTCATGATCTAAAAATGTTCCTCTAATCGGAAGATGCAGCAAGGACGTGACAACGTCCAGTGTGATCGTCATCTCACCATGTGGTAGATGAAACGACGACGTCTCATGGTGCCACCTTTCAACAAAAGCGTTAATCATACCCCGATTATTGACACCATAACCACACTTGGAAAAATCTTTCAACCCTGTAAGAAGCAACATCTCGTCAAACTATGGCTCAAGAAGGGATTCCAGTTTACTAATATTTCGCCCATGATTAATGACCTTCAGCGAATCATGTTTTTGCATACATGATTTGACAAAATTCATTCATTAAATATCCATAATAAAGATGTAACAGAAGGAACAATTAAAATTCATACCTCTTAGTTCCATATAGGTCTAGCAACAATGGTCTTAGTACAAAAACAGTAAAGACAAATTAAACGATCCTCGTCCAAAACCTTGAGGCGTCATAGATGATGTCTGAGGTGTCAGATTAGGTGCCTGAGACTTCCGGGGTGCCGTGTAACACCCCAATATTTTTAAAAATAATTTTATTCATTTTAGTAAGTTTAATTATTTATTTCATGATTTGTCCTATAAAATAATGATATTTCAATTGTTTGTATATACAAATATCTTCGTGTTATAATTAATTATAACATGAATAATTATTTTGATAAATTAATACTATTAAGACTAATCTTTAATTATTAGTGTATTTTCTATATTATGGTAATTTTACATATTTATCTATTAAATTTAATGATATATGTGTTGATGTAGTTTTAGAAATTAATGGTAAATAAATATAATAAATTAAGCTACAACTTAATGATGCATATATTGGTATTATCGTTAAATGCTTAGCATAGTTGGATGAGTATACATTAGTTTAGGCTAAATACCCTTTTTCGTCCCTTATCTTTATCTCGGGGTCCAGTTTCATTCCTTAATTTTAAAAAAGTGCAAATAGCTCTTGTCGCACCCCAAAATTTCCCCTTTGTTTTACCTCATTGTTTCAAGCATAGACGGTCATTTATTGTGGCTTCAGAGGAGTTCCTACTGGGAAATTTTTGAAAAAATTGTGCTGGGTTTCGAAGGAAGCTTTTATTTTGTTACCGATTCAATTTGAGAATAATTCAAAATTCAAGAGATTTCGAACGGTTTCGGATTATTGGTTCAAAAGGAACTGATTGGGATTATTTTTCCAAAAAGGAGTTATTTGTTTTTTGGAATTTGAATTCAAAAAATAATTTATTTATTTTAGAATTTGAATTTTAAAAGAATTCCTTTGTTACTTGGGTAATTTGAATTCGATGGAGGGAAAGACGCCGTTCTTGGTGTTTGAATTCGCTAGCACGAAATAATTACAAGAAGTTATTCAATTCATATTGGATGTTACTCATTACAAGAAAAAGTACTTGGGATAGGTTTAATTCCGTTCTTTTTGTATGAATTTTCATTCGATTGAAATGCTATGCAAATAGTTGGTATTCATTCATCTCAAGATACACAAAGTTGGAATTACAAGTTCAAATATTGGAAAAGGAAATTCTTATTATTATTTCATTGGAATTCAATTACAATTTTGAGTTACAAAGCTACAAAAAATACAAGATATCCTAACTCTACTCTAATGTTATAAGATTCTAAGGTTTGTTCGAGCAAATCGTTGTTTCCTCCGAGCTTTTCTTCACATTCGGGCTGCTTTCCTATTGTTTCCGTCTTTATCACATGGTTACATGAAAACACAAAAAGAAGCATGATTAGTAACTATAATTGAACATCAAAGGAAAATCAAGGAAAAGCATTTCGTTTTCGAACTCATCATTAGGTGTTTCTGGCGGGAATCAGGTTTTAGAATGTCAATCCTCATAATCTTGTTCGAGATTAATCATCGGTAAAAAGAGCTTGTTTTCAAATCACGAGTTAATTCGGTTCATAAACAAAGCCTAACTCAGTTATTCATCATAGTTATAATTTAATCCAACAGTTCAAGAACTCAACAGATCAACCCAACAGTTCGAGAAATCACAATTTGATCCAACAGTCCAAATAATTCCAACAACCAGCACTATAAACAAAGTTAACACAGCAGCAGCAGCAGGTAAAACAAGAGACAAAAGAGGTCTTGGTTATCAGCAAAAGCAAGTAGTAGCAGGGTATAGCAGAGCCAAAAAGAGTAAGCCAAAAAATGCAAGCAACATGTATAGCAGCGATATCATAGAAGGAGAAGGTTTGGTTCCAAATATTGTGTTTCACCTAAGGTGAAAAGGGTAAAACCTAGCACTAATGATGAAAATCCAGTGCAGAAAGGTTGACCAAGGCAAGCAAGTATCTGTCCAAGATATAATACCAGAAAAAGAGAGAAGACCAAGATCGCTCTAAGAAATCAAGCGTAAAAAGGAAAGGGATCAAATGCGATCATAAGACAGCCCAAAAGAGAGAAAGGGACAAGGATAGTATCTGCTCCAAGAGATATAGCAAAGACACAAGCATCTATTCTATCAGTTTTTAACAAGCCACAGAAAAACCATAAACCCTATCAGTTTCAATACATAGTTTTCAAGCCACAGAAACAAAAAAAAAACCCATCTGTTCTAACAAGCCACAAAGACCATAAACACCATCTATTCTAACGACCAAAAAAAACCATCTACTCTAACAACCAAAACCAGCATCAGTTCTAACCACACAAAACTAGAAGAAAAGCAAAAGCAAAGCAAGTGTATTATCTGTCAAACAGTTCAAAGCCAACCAAAAACAAAGCAAACCAATCATCATTTTCCCAACGCCAGAAACCCTTCACAATAAGCTGTTTCACAAATCATGTTCTGAATACAGAGAGAAAGAAGAAGAGGATTAGAACGATCTCACCCGAAGTACCATCGCAGAGGGGTAAGTTTGCTTCACTGTTGCCATTAGAGCTCTAGGGTTCCAAAATTTGAAAGCCATCTGTAAAAAACAATGATAATCAGGCATTAGTAAGTAGGAATGATAACAAATCGAAACCCTAAGGCCTCGCCGCCGCCGCCGTAAGGCGATTTCCAGCGCGGCTGCCTTGTGCTCCCTGCTGGGTTTCACCGTGAGAACGAGAGAGAAGGAGAGTTTCGGAGAGAGAGAGAGAGAGGCGAATCCATGTGAGGATGGGATTTCTGGGTTAATCGTAGGGTTCCATGTGGGAACGAGAGGAAGAAGATGAAAAATGCGTGAAACAGAGAGAAGAGAATGGATGAACGCGAGCAAGAGAGGAAACAACAAGTCTGATCCGATTTTTTTGTTTTTTATTTTATTATTAATTTGTTTTATTAATTATTTAGTTAAGTTATTTATTTAGTTAATTAGTTTTTATAGTGTTTTGGTGTCTAGGTCTGGTGGTGACAAGTGTCACCACCTGGTTTTCTTTTAATTTAATTTATTTTATTTCTTTTCCTTTTTTTTTTTAGATAAACATTTAATTATTTTTTTAAAATGAAAAATACAAAGCATAAATATATTTAATTAGTTGGTAAATACAATAATACATCACTTGGGGTCGTTGGAGTATTTTTTTTGGAGAAGAGAGATCCGACGCACCAGATTGTCAGCATATGATGAATTTTTGCGGAATAATCAAGTTCATATGGATTTCTTTTCGTGCCGTCCAGAATCACTGCAATACAAGCTAACTCTAAACTTTATCTTTTTATAATTAATTTATTTTTATGCGAATAATTTATTTGTTGCGATGTACTAAATAGTAATTGGCTCTGATAGTTTTTATTTGGTGATTTATCGATTAAACTATTAGTCGATTTTTCATCAAACAGAAAAAACCATTTCTAATAATTATTTAAATTTCCGATTGTATTGTGTGATATTTGTATGTTTATTTACTCATTCAGTATTTATTCACCATTGTACACTCTACACACAAATTAAAATTAAAATCAATCTGATCTCGCTTTGGTTGGCTCATGTGCTAATTTCCTAAAGGGTCTCATAGTTGGGGATGGGCATGGCCATCCTCACGAGGTTGGTTAAAGCCCTTGTTGCTTTAATCAATCATAACCCGAAAATAATATTGGTCTATATACCAATTCTCCATGCACCAGGGTCTCATGGTTGGGGATAGGAGCACCTATCCTCACGAGGTTAATTAAGTCCACATACTTGATTAATCATAACCCGCTTCCATTTCATCTCAACACGTATCTCAGAATGCTTTCGTAAATTCCAAACCTCGATCCAACGTCGAGTTCCTTTTCCAAAATACTTTCATAAATAAATATTTTATCTCTCTCTCTCCTCCCAAACATATGGTAGTCAGCCCAGTATCGACCCTCGACCGTATGTTTGGTGTCTTAATTGAATTTAATTAACGTGAACCTTGTTTCACCTCATCTTTTCT
The DNA here is from genome assembly GCA_021764765.1 of Vicia sativa. Lineage (NCBI taxonomy): Eukaryota > Viridiplantae > Streptophyta > Magnoliopsida > Fabales > Fabaceae > Vicia > Vicia sativa. The sequence goes on from CM038796.1 coordinate 123,122,962, forward strand.
TAAACAAACTTTTGGGTAGAAAAAGATGATTCGGATGTTTCTGTCCACTCATCCGAGTAATTGGGGCGTTAGCCGTTGAACGCTTATGGTCCAATACTTGTCTCCCACATAAAAATAAAATAACCCACTCAAACTCTTTTATCGCTCATATGCGATCATCAAACTCTTTTCCGATAAAGAGTGTGCAATAGCCATTTCAAACACGAACGAGGACTTAAGCTTTTCAAACAAACAAAACGAGTCCAAGTTCAAGCATTTGAAATGTCTAAACGCACGATTTTTCTTATAAAATCAATACAACCAATTAAAACCTTTTTTGAGAGGAACTACGGAGTTTTGAATTTCCCATTGCACAAGGGAATACGTAGGCACACGGTTCTGAAACCGTGCCAAACTCAAAATAATAATAAACAAATTCTGTTCTTTTTTCTTTCGATCATAACTTAGAAATTAGCGAATATACACACACACTTAAAACTAAACGGGTCTCATCGGGTACGATGGATGTAAGAGGTGCTAATACCTTCATCTTACATAACCGACTCCCGATTCCATATTTTTGGTTGTAGACCGCCTTATCCGTATCTATGGGGTTTTATCTATATTTTCCCATTCCTTTTGGAACAAATAAAATTAGGTGGCGATTTCACTAGTTTTCAAAATTAAACAATTTTTGAAAATCGAGTTGCTTCAGCTCCCTTATCGTTTTTATCCACGTTAGTTGTGTTATTTATTTTTTATCCATGTTGTTTATTTGTTATCCACGTGTCGTCCTTTACAAAGAGAAACATTGAGTAAGAAGGGAAACTCTCAGAAACGAAACGAAACTTTTCCAAAATGCAGAACAGAAGAAGGGAAGATTGGAGCAACATTGTGTTCATGCGATATTCAACGAGGATTCAAGTCAAGATTCATGGTTGTATTCGCGTTTTCTTTCAGGTATGTCAGTTCTTCGTCTTCATCCTACTTTTTCTGAGTTGCACAATTAGGGTTTACATGAAATTAGGGTTTTGCTATGATTTGGGGGTTTTTTCAGTATGTTTTGGATTTAGGATTTTTATAGTATGATTCTTATTTAGTTTAGGGTTTCTTATGATTTAGGTGTAATTGAGGATGAGTATTTGAATCTAATAATTTATCATAGTGGTCAATTCGTTAATGATGATCATAGTGTGTATGAAGAAGGAGATATTTCTGACTTGAGAATAGATGCGGACACTTGGGGATATTTTGAGTTTGTTGGTGTTCTTAAAGAATTAGGCTATAGGGAGTTTGACAAAATCTGGTACAAAGTCCCTTCATTAGGCATGTCTAAACTGTTGTAAATGGTTCAAATTTATGGATAAAAACACCATATCTAGATGTCAGACCTCCAAAGTATAGAAGGATGCCTGGTAGACCTAAAAAGAAGAGAATCGTGAACAAGGTGATATTGATGGAACTGACAGAAAAATAAGGAGAACAAGGTTAATTGTTAGATGCAGTAGGTGCAACAAGCCAGGGCATAACAAAAAAACATGTAAAGTTATAGGGCCTGCTCAAGAATATGCTACTCCTGCTCAAAACTCTACTACTCTTGCTCCGAACTCTGCTACTCCTGGTCAAATGACTACACCAACTAATAATCCTACTTAGGGATCTCAAGGAAATGCACCAAGGGCTTCTCAAACCATTGATGCAACTCAGAATTCTCAAGTGACTGCACCAAGACAATCTCAAGCTTCCAAAGGAAAGGCTGCTCAACAACCAACTACTCAGAGTTCTCAAGCTTCCAAAGAAAAGGCTGCTCAACAACCAACTGCTACAAAGTCAAAGAAGTTGGGTGTCAGAAGGGCACCAACTCCATGGGTACCACCTGGACCTGCCACCAGATTAAGTGCAGCAAAAAATGTCATTGGCCTAACTACTAGGAGGACTACCCCTACCAAAAGATCCAAGAAAAATGCTTAGCTTGTATTTTAAGTTTATTTGTTCTTGTTGGTATTATGTATGTTGTTTAATGGACCACTAATGCTTTGGTATTTGTTTTTTTGTGAATCGGATGCCTTGGAAACAAAATATAAACTTGTTGCTCAATGTAAAGAAAAAGAATGAAGAACACGATGAACACAAGGATTGGTTATTAACTGATATTCTTTCCTTTATCTTCAAAACAAGATTACAAGTGTACAAGAATAACAAATAACCCTCTCACCCTAAATTAGGATTTGCAGTATGCAATGATGAGAGACTAGTATGCTATTTATAATAAACCTAACATACTAAACTAATGGGCTTTTACCACAAATACCCATTACAAGCTAACTTAGGGTACAAGCTAACTTAACCAATTGGACATCACAAACAGGCCCAATTCGATGCTAACAATCCTAGCATCCTTCAACCCAATAGAGTTTGATCCAATATCTCACAAATCTCCACCTTGGAACAAACTCTATTATCAACTAACGAGTTTTCTTCATGCGCCTTTATCAACGTGACATGGAAAAACTTGCAACTAGGCAATGTCTTGGTGATCATATCGCAACATTATGATCTGTCGAAACCTTCAAAGACTTGGACTTCTCCACGCTGATTACCCTCGATGAAATGCGCCTCACATCGGTGCTTGGTTCGCTCATGATAGGTTGAATTCTTCGATGTGTGTATTGCACTTTGACTATCACATTTAACGTGATAATTTCCCTTGGGCAAAACCTTCAAGCCACAATGCTTCTTTCACGCTTGAAAGCAATATATTCTCGCTGGTTGATAATGCAACAACCTTCAAGTGTTGCTTTCAACTAATAGTTGTACCAAACATAGTGAAAACATATCCGTAAATAGATTTTCCGAATCCATACAACAATAATCGTAGTCAACATATCCTTCGACATCGCTTACTATCTTCACCAAAGGCTCCACCATAAATTAAGACTCGCTCGAGACCCATTTATGTACCTTAGAATCCACTTCAATGCTTGCTGAGCCTTTCGAGATTCGCCATGTACCGCATAAGACTTACTACATATGCTATGTCGGGTCTAGTACAAACCATAGCATACATCAAAGAACCTACTACATTAGTATATGGGATTCTATTCATATAAGTTCTTTCGACCTCGATCGACATTGATCAATACTCAACTTGAATTGAGGGTTTGTTGGAGTCACAACAGCTCAATTCGACATACCAAACTTTTCGAGAACCTTTCGTAAATATTCCTCCCGAGATAAACATAACTTTGATCGCTTATCTCTTCGAATGTCAATTCCAAGAATCTCGAAGCTAGATCCTTCATTTCGAACTCCTTATTGAGTTCACCACCCTCAATACCTCTTCGACATTGTTACTTGCTATGAAATATCATCAACATAAAACAACAAAATAACAAATGAATTACGTGTCGAAATCAAGTAAACACGTTGGTCGAACCGACTTCTAACGAAACTTATGCGTGTCATGAATTTGTCGAATCTCCTATTCCACTGCCGAGGAGATTGTTTCAGCCCATATAAAGATCTATTCAACTTGCACACATAATCTTTCTTTCCCTTTTCGATATACCCTCCAGGTTGCCTCATCAGGATTGTTTCATCTAGATCACCATACAAGAACGCAGTCTTCACATCCATCTGTTCCAGTTCAAGATCGAACTGTGCCACCATGGCAAGCAACATTCGATTGGACCTATGCTTCACAATAGGAGAAAATACATCATTGAAATCTATACCTTCTTTCTGAGTGAAACCCCTTGCAACCAACCTTGCCTTGTATCTTTTCGACGCCACTCCTTCGATTCCTTCCTTAACTTTGAAAATCCATTTACTGACTAACCTGGCTATAGCAGGTTTCTTGATCAATTCCCAAGTGTCGTTATCATGAAGAGACTTCATCTCATCATCCATGGCCTTCATCCATTCATTCTTATTTCAACTCCTCAGAACTTCCTTATGGTCTCTTGGTTCTTCGTCCAGAACCTCACTTGCAGAGATTAAGGCATAAGCTATAAGATCTGCATACCCAAACCTTTGAGGTGGTTTGATGACTCTGTTATCTCTTGCCAATAGATAGTCATCAACAATTTCCTCAACTTCATCAGCATCATCTGCTTCTTCGACTTTATCTGGGGTATGCAATTCAGCATCAACATGCTCCACCTCAACATGAATCTCTAGTTGTTCCAGCTCTTCGTCAGATACTTCTGCACTTCAACCAACATCATCCGTTTTCTTGAAAGCCATTTTAGCTTCATTGAAAACAACATCTCAACTGGTGATAATTCTTCTGTGACCTGACTCTAGGCACCATAGCCTATAAGCTTTGACTCCTTCAGGATATCCCATAAACATGCATTTAAGAGCTCTAGGTTCGACCTTGTCTTGCCTAATGTGAGCATAGGCTACGCAGCCAAATACTCTCAATTTGTCGAGATTTGGTGGATGTCCCGACCAAACATCTTCAGGTGTCTTCATATCTAACGCAGTCGAAGGACATCTGTTTATCAGATATGTTGCTGTCGGAACAGCCTCAGCCCAAAACACCTTTAAGCCAGCACTAGTCAACATGCATCTAACTCTCTCCAAGATGGTTCGATTAAACCTTTCAGCCAAACCATTTTGTTGTGGAGTTCCTACAGTAGTTCTATGCCTTGCAATACCAGAGGCAGCACAAAAGTTGTCGAATGCCTCATTGCAAAATTCAAGACCATTGTTTGTTCTCAACCTCTTGACCTGTCTGCCAGTTTGGTTTATGACCAGAGTCTTCCAACCTTTGAAATTCTCAAAAGTTTCGTCCTTAGTCTTCTGAATGAATAACCATAACTTTATGGAATAGTCATCTACTATGGATAGAAAATACCTTGCTCTTGAATGTGATGGACACCTTGCAGGCCCCAAAAGATCAGCATGGATGTAATCAAGGGATCCATGTGTTCTTTGTTTGCCTTTGTTGAACTTCACTCTGCAAGATTTTCCATACAGTGGTTCACAAAACTTTTTTTCGACTTTGTCTCCACCAAGCAAATTTTGTTTCCCCAATTCAACCAGACCTCTTTCACTAACATGGCCTAATCTCATGTGCCAGATTTCTGTCTTCAACAAAGGTTTCATGGATGCAACATTTGTCGAACCACTTACAACTTCAGCCACAAGGGTATACAAGCCTTGTTTCTTCACGCCTCTCAAGACTTCCTTAGACCCTTCATGACTCTTAGATACTTTTCTCCAAGAAAACATATCCTTTCTTGTCGAATTCACCAAGAGAAATCAAATTTCTCTTCAAATCAGTGCGACTTCACCAATAACCTTATTGACTCATCATGGAGTTTGAATCTCACGATCCCACACCGCAATCTTGCAAGCTTTGTTAATATGGATCCACCATCTTGATCACATAATTCCTCGAACAAGTCTTTGTTTGGAGTCATGTGCCAAGTGCACCCAGAATCCATGATCCATTCCTTCGACGAGTTGCTACTCGAAACCACAAGAACATCAAATGAGTCGAAATCATCTTGAACAATAGTTGCATTGCCATTATCCTTTCCTCCATGAATTTTTAGGCGTTCAGGGCACACTTTTCTTGTGTGACCCTCCTTCTTACAATGATAACATTGAATACCAGATGCTTCACCATTGTAAAACTTCTGCCGACTTTTACCTTTCTTCTTGTCGAACTTATTATCCTTTTGCAAGAATTTTCCTTTAACGGCCAAACCTTCACCAACCGTCGAAGGTTTATGCTCTTTTCATTCATTCAGGTCCTTCGAATACAAGGCTGATTGAACCTCTTCAAAGGTCAGGGACTCCCTTCCATACAAGAGAGTTTCTTTGAAGTGGGCATGTGATCTGGGAAACGCACACAACAGCAACAGCGCTTGATCTTCATCATCAATCTTCACATCAATATTTTCAAGATCAAGAATCAACTTGTTGAACATATCCAACTGCTCAGCCAACACTTTGTCTTCAATCATCTTGAATGAATACAAAGCTTGCTTCAGGTAAAGTCGATTCACCAACGATTTGGTCATGTACAAACTTTCAAGTTTCACCCATAACCCTGCCGCCGCCGTCTCCTTCGATACCTGTCGAAGAACCTTATCACCAAGGCTCAACAAAACTACATTGTGGGCCTTCTTTATCATTGTCTTCTTCTCGGCTGCCGTTAAAGCTTCATTCATGGCTGACTCTCCCTTCAATGCTTCCAAACAACCCCGCTGAACCAGTAGGGCTTTCATCTTCAAGCGCCACAGACCGAAATCGTTCACTCCGGTGAACTTTTCAATCTCATACTTTGTCGAAGGCATCTTCTCCACGCTCACCGCACCAATTTGTTGTGAATCGGATGCCTTGGAAATAAAATATAAACTTGTTACTCAATGTAAAGAAAAATAATGAAGAACACGATGAACACAAGGATTGGTTATTAACTGATATTCTTTCCTTTATCTTCAAAACAAGATTACAAGTGTACAAGAATAACAAATAACCCTCTCACCCTAAATTAGGATTTGCAGTATGCAATGATGAGAGACTAGTATGCTATTTATAATAAACCTAACATACTAAACTAATGGGCTTTTATCACAAATACTCATTCCAAGCTAACTTAAGGTACAAGATAACTTAACCAATTGGACATAACAAACAGGCCCAATTCGATGCTAACAATCCTAGCATCCTTCGATCCAATAGAGTTCGATCCAATATCTCACAGTTTTAGTATGTCTTGTTGGTTTATGAACCACTAATTAATGTAATATTGTCTTGCTGGTTTTTGCTGGTATTGTGGTAAATTTGGGACCAGTTTAAGGTTAAAGTACAATGTCTTGATGTAATGTTATGAACCACTAATTAATGTAATGTTTTACTGTCTTGTGTTATGTTGTAGTGAACCTCTTTTTTACTGTCTTGTGTTATGCTTAATGTTTTTACTGTATTGTTGTCTATAATTTAACACAATATAATCTAACATCATAACTAAGATTAAATTCTCAAATAAATGTTGCATACAAAAAGGTGTAGAATTACACAACATTCTGGTTCTTTCAAATGGTACAATACCATAATTAAGACAACATAATTCTCAACAATTTGGTACGCTCAACTGGTACAATAACCAATCTAAGACAAAAAAAACTCAATACATGAAAAACCACATAACTAAGCACATTACAAAAAGCATCATAATCCAACATTTTTCCATTTTGATCATCTTGTTCAACTGCATCCTTATTTCTTCACTTGACACTTTTACTTTGTTAACATCCATTTGCAATTCTTCAATTTTCTTATCAAGCTTTTCCAACCGAGACATCAAAAATTTGCCTTTATTATCTTCAGTTTCCTCGTAAAACCATTCGAAGAACCCACACCTAGGTTGCACAGATCCCTGTAGTCACGGTTCCCTTCTTTATCAATTTGAGAGAAGAATATATTCAAGGTTCTGTGAATAAAGAACATACCTTATAATGCAGACATCCCCAGAAATGTTTCCCAAAACTCTTAGTTGTCGTCGCCCTTCGTAGAATTATCTTATCTCCACAATGGCAAACAAGTTTCTATTGCATATTCGACATCGTATAAGGCTGGGAATTCATACTTTCATGGCAGCTTTGTATCTTAGAGGACGAACAACTTGAAGATTTCATGGAGGCGGATCAATTTCTGGAAAGGGAGAAGAAATTTCGTGAAAACCCTAGCCCCCAAATCATTTGCAATTTTGTCACGCAAAGAAGGCGATGAAGAATTGGAACTATCCAACACATATGTCACGCAAGCATTTTTAAACGACCGTTTACACAAAATAGACGGAAGGACTTACGTGCATCGTTTTAAAAAGTTAAGGGAGCTATTTGCACTTTTTTAAAATTAAGGGACGAAACTGAACCCCAAGATAAACATAAGGGACGAAAAAGGGTATTTAGCCATTAATTTAATACTTAAAGAATACATTGTGTTATTATTATTTCTATAAGCTAAGTTGGATAATACATGATGCTAAGAGTAAGAAGAGATGGATATATATACATTAATCGGCGTAAGAATCTTGTAGGACGCTATATACTAGTAGTTATGTAGTCTATTAGAGACATGTATATTTATGACTAAGTGAATTGGTTCCTTAAAAATAGGGCACTTGGATTTGGTGTGAGTTAGTCTATTATAAACTTATAAAAATCAAAGTACCATTAATTTACACTAAGACCCTAATTAGTAAATCTTAATTTAGTCTTAAATTAAGGGTAATTACGTATTTTCCTGACACTACTTGCACCATATTCATTTGACATTAATTATTGCTTATGTGTCACACTAAGGTTTTTTCTGCCACTTTTTTATTTTTTTAATTCAAACAAACTAAACCTAATAGAAGCTAATCATATTTTAGTGGAGTAATTATAAGGTTGTACGAACTAAGCCAGCCTGGGGAACAAACATTTTTTGTCGTCCATGGGAAACTCAATCGTCTTCCCTATCTCATCTTCCCATACAACTTTTGGTTTCTCATCTTCACTATCTTCACTATTACAAATGGATTTTGTCATCAATTTCATCAAATTTTTCATTGTTTCAACAGTTGGAAGTAATAGGGTTATGCATTTGAAACTTTGAATTTGTTATTAGCCATTTTGACCGTTTCTCTCTATCCTTTAATAAGGTTATAGTTTTAATAATTTGTTTATGTATTTGTTTTGCAGCTTAATTAATTTGTTTATGTATTTGTTTTGCAGCTGGATTTGATTCAAGCTATTGTGCCATCATTTTTTGTTCAAAATTGGTTTCAAAATTCAAGATGCAGTATTGGAAGTTCATATGTTATGCAGAATTTCAAGGTCTCAAACAATGACTTCTCTTTTAGGTCTACAAATCATAATTGCAAATTGGTTTTCTGTGTGAAAAAAAATGTACCATGTGAAGAATGGAAGGATGAAGCTTCACACGAGTTCGTTATTGTTGTTTTGTTTCTCTTTGATCTGTATTTGAGTTTGAGAAGATAGATCTGTGTTGTATTGAATTCGATTCCTTTAGGTGAATGTGGGTTTATGATTCTGACCTTTGATTCAACAAAGGTTATTAAGAAATTAAATGATGATGATTCACAAAATTGCTTTTTTGTTAACTTTTTATCTGATCTATTTGGATTTCTTTTGGATTTCTTTTCAGGTTTATGTACTTGAAAATCACAAATAGAAACTAATAAATGTACTGGTGATGAATTAGAAATTACTTGCAGAAAAATTACAACTTTGCAGAAAGATATGACATGTTACCGGTATACTATCTATTTTAATGTCAATCTCTAAAATTATTTTGTTGTTGTTTATATAATTGAAGTTGGAGAATCAGTTATACAATTTATTATAATTACAAATAAATGTTTAAAAGTTGATGTATATTATTAGCATATATTTGTAACTATTTAAATGTCAATCAATTAAAAAATGAATTCATACTTCATAAATGATAGTCTGATAGACGTGTAATGTGAACCTAGACAAATTGAATAAGTTATAATTATTTTTATAAACGATAATAAATTACCAATAATATTATAAACATAATAAATCCAACTATTCATACAATTATTTGTATAAATGAGAATAAGTATATATATATATATATATATATATATATATATATATATATATATATATATATATATATATATATATATATATATATATAAATGAATTAATGAATATTTTGCATAGTTATAATAAGTTACTTATTTACATAGTTTATTAATTTTTGACGCGGTAGTGTAAAAAATTAATAAAATTTGTAAATATGATCTAATAAGAAGGTTTTAAAATTGAAATGTAACGAGAAGTTGTCATACATTGTAGGATGTAATTTTTTGGATTCATACTGGTTTGTTAACTCATATGCATTCACGGGTAGATGTGAATGTATCTATGAGATATCAATTGTATTGAGTTTGTTAACTCATGTGAATGTATCTATGAGATATCAACTGTATTGAGTTTGATAACTCATCTGGATTCACGGGTAAATGTGAATGTATTTATGAGATATCAATTGTATTGGGTTTGTTAACTCATTTGGATTCACGCGTATTTATGAGATATCAACTGTAGAGTGTTCATTTTAATGTCAATCTTTTAAATTTCTTTTACTATTGTTTTATATAATTGAAGTTAGAGAATCGAATGTACGATTTATTATAAGTACAGATCAATACTTAAAAGTTTGTGTATATTATTAGTTTACATTTATAACTATAAGAATGTTAACCGATTGAAAAATGAATTCAAACTTTACGAATAATAATTTAGTAGACATGTATAAATGAGAATAAGCTACATATATTGGAAGTAATTAATATTTTGTATAGTTAGAATAAGTTACATATTTACATATTTTATTAATTTTTGACGGGTACAATCAAAAATTAATAAACTATGTAAAATTTATAAATATGATATAATAGGAAGTTTTTAAAATTGAAATGTAACAAGAAGTTGTCATACATTGTAGGATGTAATTTTTTGTTTGAATTAACTCATTTGGATTTAACTGATTTGTTAACTAATATGGATTCACGAGTAGATGTGAACATATCTATGAGAAAATAGTTGTAGATGATTCATTTTAATGTCCATTTTTTAAAAATTCATGTTATTGTTTTATATAATTGAAGTTAGAGAATCGAATTTACGATTTATTATAAGTACAAATCAATGCTCAAAAATTTGTGTATATTATTAACTTATATTTATAACTATAAGAATGTTAACCGATTGGAGAATGAATTCAAATCTTACAAAGATAATTTAGTAGATATGTAGTGTGAATCACGACAAAACCCGTACGATAGCACGGTTTTCTTACTAGTATATATAATAGTATATATAATAAGAAAATTCATGGCAACCTAAAAATATATCGTAGATTCTATATCCCAACTAACAAATCTCATACTACTTTCTTTCCTTAAATTGTGGGATTATAGGAAGTAGTAGAAGTCAAACTACAATACATTATATTAGTAAAGTAGTAGTACTTCCACAAAAGAAACTAAGAAACCCTTTTTCTCTCTCAGTAAGATTTGTTCCCAACACATAAGTTGCACTACTTCTCTCAACCTATATCCTTGATATTATCCTACTACGTATCATCACACATAGAGATGAATTAACCATTATTCTAACACATCATCTTTCTAGTGCAATCGTCAATTAAGGTATCATTTTATCTCTTTAATGTATTCCTTCATATCCTACACTCTTTCAAATAAAATAGAGTATATATAAAACCAAACCGTATGATTATAAAGTTTGGTGTAATATTATTAATCCTCTATTTATGCCTTGTAGATAGTCATATAGTATTTATTGAATTTTAGACGAATCATGATTACTCATAGCATACTTCTAAATTATAATTAGTTAAACCCCACTTAGTTAGTAGATATCAGGTGAATTAATTGTATATGGGATATATGGTGATTTCCCATTCGATAAATGTAGTAGAAATGATCTTTTTGATTGAGATTTTGGTGCTCTGTTTGTTCGGCAAATATTATGTGAATGCTAAGTATGTATATATGCACAGTCATGATACCCATATTTATAATAAATAGTAGAATTTATGGATGTTGTAGTATTTATTTGGTTTGGAAGTATAATGAGTAAGAAATGTATGTGAGTCATAGTTGTTGGCAGGTAGTTGTTAGTGACTTTTAACACTGAGTCATGCATCGTATAAGATGCATTAATAGGTTAATTGTGTTGTGCCGTTATGGTATATTAGATGCTTTTGGGCCTTGTAGTAGGAGTTTTTTTAACAAATTTGATGTTTTTCGGGCCTTTCTAGAAGAAGTTTTTGTGGTCGAAGTCTTTGTGACAGTTTTCATGAATGAGTTTATTTATTTATGTGGATCATTGGTGTCTCATATAGTGGTTTTGGTCACGTTGTATTGCATAAAATGAGAATATTAATTATATTTTAATTGGTGAAGTTTGTGCTATTGTTTTACGATATTTTATTATGGTGAGTATGATTCGATATGAATATAGAATTTGACCCTTACATTCAACATTTTAGATACTTAAGGAGAAAAATATGATTAGATGTGTTGTTTGAAGTTCGTACGGGGAAAAACAGGGTCTTTTGCAAAAATTATATTTTATTTAATAAGTTGCCGCTGCGGTACACTATTTTTATTTATTTTATTCTAGCATTTGAACTCACTCAAAAATCGGATATTGTTTTCTCCAGCTAGGATTTTTCTTTAAACTACTATTGAGTTTTATTTAATCTATTTTTCTCTAAAGTTTTATTTTCAGTTATTGTTAGAATTTTCTCAATTTTTAAATTAAAAAAAAAAAATAGATGTAATTTTTGATAGAAAGATGAAATAATATGTTGGAGAAAATCTGGGATGTTACATGCCGCCTCATGTGTCGTATGTGACATAGACTGAGATGCAGGATGTGGTTGCGCCTCAGGTGTCAGTTGTGTGACCTTTAGTATCGGCTAGAAACCAGATGTGTCTCCTGCCTCAAATATCATTGGTGGGGAAGTGCGTTTACGGGAGGACAGAGGTGAGGAGGGATGAATTGAAGAATCTCATCTGTTGTGGGAGGACAATGAAATTAGAGTACAAATAGGAACAACAAAGGTTGAGGTTGTAATAGGCATATCTACCACATCCTGTCAAGAGGCTGAAGGAGTCCCTAGGATGTCTAACTCATCTCGCTCCGCACAGAAGCATGATGTGCAAGCCTATCATGCCTCAACTTAGATGGTCTCTCAGCCCTTACTCATGTATAAGTACAAAAAGTTGTTAACATAAGGACATATGTTCAAAACGAAGTGAAAAATAGAAACAGACTAAAATAGGAAATGCATTACCAGTTTTCTTCATCGTTAAAATGAAAATCAGAAATATATTTCTGGTACGATCTGAAATTTCATAGCTCCATCAATGGAGAAACAGAGCCACAAATGACCTCTAAAAAATTATCATTGATCATAAAAATGAGACTTTTGACACTTTTCTAATGACTCTTAATATTGAAAACGCACAAAAAAAAGTCAAAAAAACTAAGTACTATTTTATATTTTCTTTGAATAATAGGATTGGACTACATTAACAAGATTTCTTACTGGTACTACTAAATTATTTAAAAATCATTAAATAAAATAAATCTATTAGATTTATTGACTACTTTTCTTAAAAAAATATGTTTATAAATAGCTATGGGTGTTAATAATAAGAGAGAGTGCACATATTTAAAATAATATTAAAAAATTATATTATTTATTCAATAAAGTATTAAATATTGACATGAAAAAGTAAATTATTAATACAAATACGAGAAAAATATATATATTTTAATAGAGGTCGCAAATAAAAATGCACATTCTGTTTAGATCAGTCTCACAAAAATTTATAAAAAATAGAATATGATAGGTATTGTGTATAGCGCGGTGTTCGCGTTAAAAGGTGACGCGCTAGAGGATGCGAACGTGAGTTCGGATTCTCTGGCACGCAACGATTTAAATCTTTTGATTTGTTTATAAAGATGCCGCGAGCATCAAGCTTTATTATTTTCAACACAAGAAAGATGATTTAATGATTATGAAAAGGGAAAGTCAAATACCCTCAATTGATATTGGTATGCGAACGACTAGCGCAAACTAGACGTAACGCATTGGGGAGATTCGAGTAAGGGGATTGTTATATAAAGGAATAGATGGAGCACCCTAAATATATGTAGTTATCTACTTTATATATGAATATATTTGATATGTTTGTGTGTTTTAATTGCTATTTCTATGATTGGGAAAGTTTCTCCTTTGGATTTTTAGAAACAGTAGATTATGTGGGATTCTAGTGTTTGTTATTATTGTGCTCGCAAAGATCTTTGGATCTTCTGCATACATATCCCTAGTGGAATCGAGCATTTGTAGCTCGGATCTGTGGTTCTATGGTTTGTTTGGTCCGAGAGATAGAAATTTGCTCAAGGATGAGACCTTGTGCTCACGTATTCTCAAAAGGATGTTGAGAAAGTCGAGCAATCGTAGTTCCCACTTATGCTAGTGGAAAGCAACGGATGTTAGTAAGAGAGACAAATGTCATCTTAATGAAAAATGTATCTAATCTATTTCATCACATACATTTCAAAAGTTTGACCGATTAAAATCTTTCATCGTAAGTATTTAGGTGTTTTGCTTGAGTGTACAAGCGCTACCACTTACATGTTTAAGAAAGATGTCTGAAAAGATGATTGAATCTTTTAACTGTAAGTATTGGGTGTTTTGCTTGGTGTACAAGCGCTACCACTTCATCGTTAAGAGATGTTTTGTTTGAAAACAGCTTTATGAAAAAGTTTGAAAAAGTTTTGATGTATGTGATGTGATAGATGAGATACTTCTTCCATAGAGATGATAGATGTCTAAATCTCGAGGAGAAATTGATTGGATTAAAGGGATGCTTTTAAGAAGCCCGTGGGTCCTTGTATTGTTAGCCCAAGAGGAGGCATTCGAGGGTCATCGAGGTCATCGAGGGTCCTTGTATGAAGCTCAAGAGGAAGCTATAGGGTATGGCTAGCTTTGGCTTGAAAGGGATTTCACCGAGAAACCATCCTTTTCTGAATAAGAGCAATTTTACCGGGAAATTTTACTCTCTGGGGAATTTGAAAGTGATTTCACCGGGAAACCATCCTTTCAGGGTTCTATCTTAGCGTGGGTGATTCTTTGTATTGGAAGCCCAATAGGAGGTGTTAAGAGATTTCCGCCTCTTTCATTGTATGATGCCCAAGAGAAGGCTAAACTCAATGAGGAGTTCTTTTGAACGAAGCCCAAGAGGAGGTGACTCAACAGGGAAGTCTGTCTTATACGGCCTAAGCGAGGCTAACTCGTGGAGAGTTTCTTTGTACAAAGCCCAAGAGAAGGCTAAACTCTGCTGGAGATAAAATATCTTGTATGAAGCCCAAGCAGAGGCTGACCCATGCTGGGGATGGATTGTCTTGTATAAAGCCCAAGCGGAGGCTAAACTCAACTGGGGATGAGTTATCTTGTATGAAGCCCAAGCGGAGGCTATTACTCTGGGAACCTATTGATTAGTTTAATTGTTATGTTATTATTAGACGGTTTGTATAAACAGGTGTGTGTATGTGATATGTATTCACAGGAGTTTATGAAGGAAATATAAACAATGCATGATGTTTATTTACAGCAGTTTATGAAATATAAACAAGTGTCTGTGAAACGAATGTTTAAAACGAGCGTAACTTGATTATTTACAAGTTTGAACTGTACAAGGAAATGAATATGTAAACGAATTTTTATGTACAGAGATGGATGTACATAGAAGGGTTGGGACTTACACCATAGGGTGGCCCATTGATTTGAAAGAAGTTTTACTCAGAGAAAGCTCCTTTCAATACCAATGGTATTCATTGGTCTATATAGATGAAACGGAAACGAATGATCAAGTTATCCGTGTTGGAATATTTGTAAAAAGGTATCCGTGTTATGTATGATGAAAATTTTGTATGAAAAGTATTTGGTATGTACAAAGAAAATACGTACACAAAAGACTATTTTGTTTGAGTATACACAGTGATGTGAAAACAAACGATCAAGTTTGTCTACTTGAGTATAAAAGGAGTATCAGATATGTACGATGAAACTTTGTAAAAAGTGTTTGACAAAAGTTTGATATGTACAAAGAAATATTATGTACATAAAAGAATGTTATGGGACTTACACCATGATGGAGGCCCATTGGTCAAAAAGAAGTTTTACTCAGAAGAATTCTTCCTTTCGAACCAATGGATTCAGCGTATAGACAAACGAATGAAAATAAACGAAAGAAATTTGTTTACGTTTGAATATTAACAATGATAATTTGAGTATGTACAAGTAAAACTAAATATGTACATAAAGGATTGGGACTTACACCATAAGGGAGGCCCATGATCGATCGAGAAATTCGAGAGAAGACGAAATCAGTTTTATCGTTTTAAATCGGATCGATCATGGTAAAAGATGCAAGTTTGATGAAATGTTTTTTAAAAATGATTTTGAAATGTTTTGAAATGTGAGGTTTATTTATGAAAAGTTTTGAAAACAATCGGAAGTCGAAAACTTGAAAAATTCACCTTAAAAGGAGGTTTGAAAAGTGTTCGTAACGTCGCTGCCGATTAAAATTTAATCGATGAAAGTTTTTTGAAAATTTTGCACTATCACAAAATAGATGTATTTATTGACAAGTGTCCAAAAAATCACCTTAAAATAAGGAGTTTTGATTGGTCAAAAAAATTGTGAAAGTTTGATAAAAAACATGAAAAAATTTAGAAAGTTTGTAAAAAGAATGGTCCTGATGGGTGTTGAACCCATGACCATAAGGTGGGGCACGTGTCAAAGTGACTTAAAGGCAAGCAAGCAACCACTAGACCAAACGCGCTGGAGTATTAGTGGATTATCACACGCGTTGATATAAGATTGGATTATTTGAAAATTTGAAATGAAGAACAGATGAAGAACACGCGCGCATCCTGGGTTTCTTGTTTTGATCTTCAGTTTACCAAATTCAATCCAAAATCTTCGTTTCTCAACCAAATTAAGTGAAGTAAAAATCAAATTTGATCGGTTTTGCACAACGAACATGAATATGTATGTTAATTGCATTTATTTTAAACCCAGAACGCTTTTGGTTTCGAAGAACACCAAGAACCCTAATCTGAAAAACTCAAATTAAATGATGAAGGTTTGATGATTCTTGGATTTTTTTTTGAGGGTTTATGATCGTTAGAGGTGCAGAAAAAGAATGGCCGTGAGTTTTTTCAAAAATATGCAAGGAATCATGATATCACAGTTCATATGCTTACCTGGAAAAGTGAGAATCGAATTCGATGCTAGAGTGTTTCCAGAGCTTGTTTCTCGATCATTTGAGCACCAGCGGCATGTGTGGAAGCTATGTGGATGGTCTACGCATCATGGATTCATCTGGATCATCTTGCCCAAGTCGACCTGCATCAGTGAAAAATAGAAATTGGATTTTGGTGTAAATCGTGTTACAAGATGATTGCCAATGATCTGGATCACTCATATGATGTTCATGGAAGGTGTATGGATGATCAAAACTCAAAGTAATCAAGCCAAGGTTCAAATTCGATAGCTATGGCAGTTTGAAAGTTTTGAAAAAAATGAAAATGGAATCTGATTTTCAGCTTGATTTCAGTTGATTTTAAGTTTGTAACAAGTTTGATAGTGATTATGAAACATGTTGGACACCAAAGATCATCATGGTTTTAGCTCAATTTCAAAAATGCTATGTTTCTCAATTTGCACTATATTGCTTGATTTTCAAGAAAGTAAAGAGAAAGCATCATTTTGTATTGTTTTTGGTGTCCATTGAGCTTGAATTGGTACCTCTATTTATAGGCCATTGTATCTGAAATGTTAGGCAAGCAATTGGGCATTGGTAATTCAAACTTGCCTTAGAGGGCAAGGAAGTCTTTTTTGCATTAAATGCAAAAGGAAGCTTCCTTCTTTTAACCATGGTTAATTTCAACTTGATCCTATCCTATAATAATTACATCCAACTTATTTATATCAGTTCTATCCTCTCTTGGCAAGGTGGCAAAGGTTCTAGAAGAGGAAAATGCAAAATGACCTATAATCTTGATGTTTTGACTTTGAAAATCAAGTGTCATGGAGCCTTATATTTCAATTTCAAAAATGTATCTAGACTCCATGGATTTGAGAGTTCTTGGACATTTTGGAAAGATTTTTCCACAAGCTACAACTTTCATGTTTTGAGTTTTTTCAAATTCAAATTGGAACTAGGTGAAAAAAATGGCTTGAAGTTTGAAAAAAATAAGAAATTTCAACACTTGGAAAAATTTCTAAGTATGAAAACTTTTGACTTTTTGTTGACTTTTCCAAATTCTTTGATTTTTTATGATCATGATGGATCATGTGAAGTATTTTGATGATGGAAAAAGTTTTGTTTTGAAAATTTGACCAAAAGTCAAAGTTTGACTTTTCTCGCAGATGAAATTTCATCGACGCTTCGAAATTGATCGATGAAGTCTGTGAACCTCTGTGATGTTTTGAATCCGAAATTAGGTCAAGATGTTGTATCTAAGATATAATGACCAATCTCTATCCAAAAAAGTCATTTCTTGCTCAAAAAATCAGAGAATGCCTATGCTCGACCAAAACCCTAATTGGTCGATCCTTGATTGATCAGTGAGGAAAATGGATATTTGAGGATTGAAGGCTGATGATTTGATCAAGATAGATCAAATGGAGTGAGAAAATCTCAAACCCTAATTGGTTAGCTCTTGAATCAGATGAAAATCTGATGAAACCCTAATTTTGACCTGTGAATGCTACACCTGATTAATGCTGTCTGAACTGTTAGTTGTGCAATGATGCAAATGTAAGGTGGTATATTAGGTCAAAATTTGGGGTATGACACGCGGGCCAAAAAATTGGCTTGCATTGCAAATAAAATGATGTTGGCGGGAGGCCCACAACCACAACACTTTTAAAATTTGAAAATTATAAAAATTTATATTAGATAATAATGAGAATATGAAATTATTGATCAAAATATTAAATTATAATGGAAATATGAAATTACTGATCAAAATACTAAATAATAATGACACAAAGTTACTAATTACAATATTGAATAATAACAAAAACACAAAGTTACTAATCAAAATATTAAATAGTAATGCAAACAAATTTACTATTGATTACAATACTTTTAAAAATAATGACCGAACAAAAATGATATTGTCGATTCAAATAATTTTATACGTAAAAATTACATACACCAATTTATTATCTTTTTTAAAAAATAATCAACTTTGCTAGTTAAATTTTGTCTTTCTATTATTCTATTTTTACTACATTTTCAAACTAAATGTGTGTACCATGCCAGTAACACGAGTAACACAGTAGTAGTAGCGTGTGAACTTACGAGTAACAAAAATATGAATTTATTATTCAAAATATTGATTAATAACGAGAATATAAAATTACTTATCAAAATATTGAATTATAACAAAATCATGAATTTACTGATCAAAATATTGAAGAATAACGAAAACATAAAGTTAGTGATAAAAATATTAAATAATAACAGAAACATGTCAAACTATTAAATATTAACATAAATAAAAAGTTATCGATCAAAATATTAAATATTAATGAAAATATGAAGTTATATATATATATATATATATATATATATATATATATATATATATATATATATATATATATATATATATATATATATATATATATATATATATATATATATATATATATATATATATATATATAGGAATCAAATTACATCCAAGAGTTACACCATGAGTTATATAACTTTTTCTTCAGATGTAACTCTTCAGATGTAATTTGATTCCTTCTATATATATATATATATATATATATATATATTATTGATTCAAATATTTTTATATATTGAAATAATTATAGCACCGATTTATTATCTATTTTTTAAATAAATAAAAAATAATATTTTAGAAACAAATACGCATATTATATCAGTACTTATGTGAATACACGCATATTCCACTAATTTATATCTAAAGTCAAATCTACTAGAATTTATCACTTAATCGACAAGTTACAATTTATCACTTAATCATCAAGCACGAATATATGATATTATTTTATTTTAAATTTAATTTTCTAAGAGAAAAATATTTTGTTAATTTGGAGATTGATCATAATCAAAACTCACTAACTAATACCATTTACATATAAAATATGAGGAATGCTGTAGTTACACTACAACTTACACCAATTTAAATATGAGGAATGCTATAGTTACACTACAACTTACACCAATTTTCTACACCGTAGTTATTATGTGAGAGTAGAATACCATATATACATGCAGTATTTTGAGGTGGTAATAAAATATTAATAAAACTAAAAAAATCATATAAAAACGGTGCAATGTCAATATTTTTGTGTAAACTTAACATTCTTGATAAAATATACGAAATGAATATCACAATTACAAAAAAAAACAATATGAAAAAGGTCAATTAATTATTGCTAATATTGATAAATATTGTAATAATAAGAGTTCATTTGAAAAAGAGAAATAAAGACAAAAACATTATGAAATCAATCATCACACATACGTGTCTTGGAATATGAAGTTAATTTGCTTGTAAGTTGTAATGATCATCCAAGAGTCCATTTCCATACCTTGAACCTCACATCCACCGCACACTTCTCATCCGCCGTCGCCGCTTTCTCGCCGGCAACATCAATGCCGTCACACAACACACTGATTCCAACACGTGGCGTCTTAAGAATCCACATCTTAGCCTCTACCTTAGTCTCCATCTTCATTTTCAGCTCCAATGATTTCCTCTTCACACTTCTTCTCTCAACCAAAGCTTTCAGCATCGTAGTATTCTTCGTTCCATGTTCAAACGATGGAATAACTCCGTCACCAACGTCGAGTTCATCGGCGAGGAGAGAAACTGAGATGGGTTGGTAAGAAAATGTGATTTTGTCGTTTGGGTTTGTGGTGGAAAGAGTGAGGTCAAACTCAGAGGAGGTGAGTTTAAGGGAGGTGACGGAAAAGGAAGGACGTTGAGGGTGGTAGAGGAGGTAGACGACGGTGCCAGCGGCACCTAATAGGATGAGAATGAAGATGAGGATGAGGATAAGCCAGCAACAAATAGTGCAACACCAATTACGGTTGCTACGGGGACGGTGGTGGGTTTGAGGACGGTAGGTTGGGCGGGAGGCGCCGTAGAGTTGAGCTTTTGTCGCCGGGAATGCAGGCTTAACGGCGGCAGGACCACCGTTGGTGGTGGACTTGGCTTGAGGGTGGATAAGGTTCTTGTCCGTCATAATTTTTTCAATGTAAGAATGTAAATGAGAGAGTTAATTATTATAGATTGAAGAGAAATTACTTTGTAAAGAGGTGTTTGATTGATATAGATTTTTCTCCGGCCATTACATCTCAATCTCATCTTGATGCTAAGTGGCACCATACTATTGTTATTTGCTATATAAACACTTGATTAAACTATAGTTAAAGTTAGGTATAATTGCACTAGCTATGATACATTTGTCGAAATTTTGTGTGTTACACTACAAGTCAATGAATCTTTCATGTTTTGGTTTTCATTTATTTTTTATTTTTTATTTTTGGTTACACATTTATTATTTATTTATGTTATACATTTGCATGCATGATCTATTGTAAAAATAAAAAAGTCACTTAATGGTATTATTAAACTCGTGTACATTAAAGACCTTTTTGTGAATGCAATTTAATTTATTTTCTTTTGATTGTTAAACTAAGACTCTTTTAATAGACGCGGATGAAAATTGAGATTCCACCTATCATTGTGATGTGTTTATATTTTTAATTTGATAAAAAATACAAATATAAATTTGAAGTTTTATATCGCTTATAAAAGTAAAAGTTGAATACATTATTGGTGAGAGAATCTAAATATTATAGTCTTAAGATTTTTGATGAATGTGTGGTGTCTCTCTCATTTGTTTTACTGCTATTAATTCAATATGGATGCTCCTCTTCTGACTTGTTAGTGATATCACAATCTATTGTCTAATTAGGAGTCTGACTTCTTGTGTTGTAAGTCTTTCTGAAAAAGTGGTGTTCAAGCGACATGTTTTGTTGAAGTGCATGTAACATGGTAAGAGTGTCAACGATAATATAAATATGAGGATAAAAGAGTTTTGGTTTGAGAGATACAATTGGATGAAATTACACTTAAATGAGAGATTTGTTTGTTTGTGAGCTTAAGTTGGTGGAAGAGCTTATGATTCTCATTAAATAAACCAGTTCTAAGTTGAGAAACAATAATTATCTTGTATTTATGATTCTATAGTTTTCCTGTTTCGATTTATGAAACTCTCTTGACTAGTGATCAAGAAATCACCTCGTCTTTTTTAAGTAATATGCATGACGACTTAAAATTTTGGTTGAAATTATTGGGTCCCACCTAAGGTCAATGCATTCTCTTTGCATCAATTTCTAGATATAATTACGACATGTTATAACCTTCTTTGAAGGAGAAATTTTCTTAATTCCCAATATTTGAAGTGTCTTCTTTGTAGTAAAAATTTGGAGCATTTGCATCTAGTAGGAGGCTAAAGTTATATAGTTTTGTATATGCATTGATGTATGTTAATAGGTGGTTATGATTTTGTAAATCTTGGGAGAGATTGAATGAATAATGTGAAAATCACATTCTATCAATGTCATATTTTTTGAAGTTGTAGCTGTCATGCTTCATTTATGGTACTCAGTGGTTAATTGGTTTGGTAAAGAGTTGCTTTTGTCATCAAAATTTTCTATATTTAATCCTCTCATAGTTGGGATCTACATAAGGTGGCGCTTAATATTAATTTAGAATTCTATGATTTGGTTGATGTGGAAGTTGCGAAATAAAATAAAAAGTTCTAATAAGTTATCTCATTTGTAGTGGTGTGATTCTAAGTGATCATGGAAGTGCAGCGAAGGCATGCGCTTTGCCCATCAGATTGTAGTGAAGTACATTTTAATGCCAGGAAAGCTCTATAAAATAGAAAAAGCATCTCTTGTTTTAAGGTGTATGGGTGAACATGAATTCTCCATGGTCCCATGGTCTTAGCGAAAGTTCATCAAGGGGATTATGGTAGCCATATTGCCAGGTGAGACATGGTCTATAAGTTGATAAGAGCAGGTTACTACTGACCTTTGATGAATGCTTAATTCATAGTAAATTATCAGATTAAAGCATGACATTTATCTTACTTAAATAACAAGGTTCTCACATAAAAACCCCAATTATTGAATAGATATGGTTTGTACATGTTTACTTTGACTTTTAGTGTCTTTTGTGTAGGTTTTGGCCATTGAAGAAAAACCAGAAAACAGACACTTCGCTAAGCGAATGTTGCAGCGAACAGTTCGCTTAGCAAACCTCCAACGAAGTCAAAACACAAGATTCAAAGTTCAGAAGGAAACCCAATTCGCTTAGCAAGATATAGTTCGCATAGTGAAACCAAGTCTGAAAGAAAAACATCCAGTTTCGCTTGCAGCGAACAGTAGCGCAAAAGAGTTCGCTTAGCGAGCTAAAGTTCGCTTAGCGAAACAGGACGGTCAGAAAAAGATATTTTGAAGACTTCAGGCTGAAGAAAGCAACTTCGCTAAGCGAGCCATATTTCGCTTAGCGAACTTTGGCGATAACAAGTTGACAACTTGATTTAAAAAACTTAGCACAAAAGAAAAGACTTCGCTTAGCGAAGTATAGTTCACTCAGCGAACTTAGGAGGCCAGAACTGCTATAAATAGAGCAGAACTCAGTTCAGTTAGGACAATTCCAGTTTTTATCACTTGTACTATCATAAAATATCATCTGTAATAGTAGTAGAATAGAGTTTGAGGAGATTGTAAGGAGAAGAAGGTGGATTCACATCAAGAGTCGGGAAATCGTCATTGATGTCGTTTCAAATTTATTCTCCATTTGTGCTTTAAGCTATCATGAGTAGCTAAATCCCTCTCTTGTTGGGATTGGTCGTAGTTCACCGAATCAGTATGTATTTATTTTGATCATGGCATTATATATAAGTTATGTTTGAATCTATCATTGTTATCTTTGCTTTACCATTTATTTAATGGATTAAATTGATATTGACAAATACGATTCTAATCTCGATCCAAGATAACAACTATTAAATTATAGCTGCTAGACATAGAGTTAGGTTTAATATTCACAAGTGTCGAATCTTAATGTTGTCGTATCGTTAATAGGATGAGAAATCGTCGATTAAACCATAAGGTAAGAAATCACATCAAAGTTTAGACATAAGCTTTGTTTGTGTGCGATACGTGATGATCTTGAAACATTCATAAGTTATGTATAACTGATCCAAATATTGCATATCGAATCGGTGAATGAAAACCAATTTCCAACAAGTCTATTTCTCTGAATTTATCCTTCGTTATTTACGTATTCTACTTTTCGTCACTTATAAACCAAACAATCTTGAAACTTATGCTTAGAAATATAGAAATCGTTGAATGGTTTTGATATCGCTCCAATCCCTATGGATACAATAAAACAAATGCTTCATTTGATAATACACAACTATCAACCTTCACTGATAAGGGATGACATGTATTTCGTCAAGAAATATGACAAATTCCAAAGACATAATAATCTACACAATAAACCAAGTGAACTCCTTCATTCGTGACAATATCCTAGCCATTTAATAAATAAGACATGGGTATTATGGTAACATTTCCTATAGCTCCCTACCAACTAAATTTCATAATCACGGGAGTAGACTACTTCACTAAATGGATAGAGGTTGAAGCCTTATCGAAGATCACAAGAGAGAGAGAGAGAGAGAGAGAGAGAGATTTCCTCTTTTATTAGCACAAGATTATGTGCAGGTTCGATTTAACATTTATTATCATCTCATATAATAGAACTCAGTTAACTAGTAATGTTATGGCTGATTTTTGCAATGACTTAGGAGTGCAAAATAATTTCATATACATCGTTCACCCACAAGCAAACAGAAAGGAGAATTCATCAAATAAAGTAATACTTAAGGGGATAAAGAAGAAGCTGGATAACACCAAGGGATTGTGAGCTAAGTTGTTTCCGGAAGTGTTGTGGTCATATCGCACCACCCTTGACACCACCACTAAGGAAACTCCCTTCACACTAGTGTATAGAGGAGAACACCATGCTACCAATTATAATTGACACGCCATCATAGTGACGTTCCTAGTTTAATGAGGAGAGAAACGAGACAGCATAAAGATGCACTAATGACCTAGTTGATGAGACAAGATATGTCGCCCATATTCAAGAGTTTTCCACTAAACAAAGAGAAGATATAATATATAACTCTAAGGGGGTTCAAAAAGAGATGCAAGAAGGAGATTTAGTGTTACGACAAGTTGTCGTGATCGCTCAAAAAGGAAAGTTGCAACGTAACTGGGAGGGACCTTTTTGCATATATCATAAGTTTCTTTATGGGTCCTACAAGCTCGAAGAGTTGGATGGATAAATTATTCGCGTAACTTGGAATTCAATCAATTTGATATATTATTATAGTGTATTGTTATGACGTCTCCTTTTATATCTGAACTTGTTCATCTATTTATTATCTAGTGCTAGTTTTCCTCTATCTTGTAAAAAAAATGATATTTGCAATAAGTTATTAAGGTTTGGATTTCAAAATTAAACTACTAGACTTCTACGGGAAGATCCTTGCTGCCATACTCGGTAATTAAATTGTTGGAATTTCACAAGAAGATCTTTGATGTTATACAAGATAATTAAATTGGTGGACTTCCATATGAAGATCATTGTCTCTCTATGGTGTAATTAAACTTCTAGACTTCCTCATGATGATCCTTGTCTCCCTACAGGGTAATTAAATAGTTGTGCTTCCATAGAAAATTCCTCTCCGTCTACGAGCAATTGCGATATTGAGATCTTTTCCGACCTCAAGCAAGAACTCTACTAACTATTCTATAAGGGACTCATCTAAGTCTCATCAGGAAGACACACATAAGTCTCGTCATGAAGAGTCAACTAAGCTTTTTCTAATGGACTCACCTAAGTATTGTTAGAAAGACTCAACTTAGTCTCGCTTGAGGGACTCAACTAAGTCTCGTTTGAGGGAGTCAACTGAGTCTCGTATGAGGGACCCGCCTAAGTATTTCCAGGAAGGCTGAACTAAGCCTCGCATAGGGGACTTAACTAAGTCTCATCAAGAAGGCTTAATTATGTCTTGTCTGAGGGACTCACCTAAGTCTCGTCTTGAAGACTTGACTAAGGCTCAACAACTGAATTTATGAACAAATCGTCGATAAGGCTCCTATGAAACTGAAGATGAGCAGGGGACGAAAACACTTTGCATCTATGACCCAACATGCTTAAGGGACAATGTAGTTGTGTAATTGGAAGATATCATGAGGGTGTGACGATGACATGCACTTTTCCTATCGTTTTTCCCAGGTCACTCATTTGTTTGTTTGAATATCCCTCTTTCGAATAAGGCACCCATTCCCTACACATGTCTCCGAAAACCTTTGTGTCTCCGTCTATAACTTGTGAACATGTGTGTAATGTGTATTGGATTAACAAATGACACATAAGAAGTCGTAAGATTTAACTGCCCCCCGTGAATTTTAGAAAATCAACTACCCATTCTCTTGGTGGTTGTTATGTCACGTGAAGTCTTGGATTCAGGTCCAGAGTGACTATAAATACCTCAACGTCACGATTGAACTACAACACAAAAATATACATATACAGAGTTTCTCACCCGACGTAAGGTAACTCTCAAGCTCACAACGATCTTAAAACCCGTGACGGACTTTAGTCACAAGGAGTTGTCACGCATTTATACTTTTAACAAGTATATCATTCAAATCTGTTGTTGAATTATATTAAATTCTTCCATTCTATTCTATTGGAATTTGTTTGTGGACGAGTCACTAGGATCACATTATACATTCCTTGAAATGGATTGGCGATTCCACCTTTGATACGGTGAGATAAATTTTTCTATCCTTTAATGGCTGCTATGGAACATCTAGTAAGTTGACTGATTGTGATTGTTGAGTTTTTAAGCTCGTACAACCCTTGATTATGACCTTTTTAGCTAGTTCTTTATATAATTGTTGATATAATTCCTTCTTTATTTGTATATGATTTTCGTCATTAAAATAAGAGTTAAATAAATTTTACCCCCTGCCAAATGAGCGTGTTTTGGTTTTGCCCCCCTAAAAATATCTTTTTATTGCGTAGACCTTACCAAATAAAGATTCTAGCACTTTACACCCTGAACCATGTTTTTACCTAAGATCACAAGTTACCCTTCTACGTGTCTGTTACATTTTCCACGTTGGAATGATATCACCTCTTCTTCCTCGTTCCCAACTCCATTTTTACCAATTCAAAACTCAGGAAACCTAGGTTAAGTTTTCGTCTTCTACATTGTCACCAGTTCATCATCCCCTTCATTGTCAACTACCCTAGGGTTACATTTTCTTCTTCTACTTCGTCATCTGTCAGAGACATGGATCCAAGTAAAAACCGTGGAAGCAGCAATTCCTATGAGATTTCAAGTATTCTCAGTTTGGTTGTCGTCGGCCTATGAAGATGTGGGTCGCGAATACAATGCAAAACCGAAATAGAAAGTTTTGGAAATGTCGTAATGTCGGGGTAAGTAGTTTCGTGATTTACGTATATAATTTGAATACAATTTTTATGCCATTAAATTATATGTGTTTTGTGTTTGCAGAATATGAATTTCTGTGACTTGTTTATATGGGATGATGAACTTGCTCTAGCCATGAATGAATGCACAAAGAGTGATATTGGTGAATGCAAGAAATGTGATGTGGCATTGGTGAAGTTTGAATTGACAGCAAAAAAACTAGAAAAAGCCAAGTTGAAGCTTTCCATTATGCAGAAGAAGAATTTTCAAATGAAACTGGCCTTATGGTTATGTTGGATTTTGTTGGCAGTGGTGTACAAGTTTATGTAACAAAAGTGTAGAATTAGGATTCTGTTATTTTGTTGTAAAAGCTATCATGGATTTTGTTGTTATAAGTTATGTAAAATTCAGTTAAGTTTATTAATGCAACATGTTGTTTTCAAAGTAATATATTGTTGTATACCAGATAGTTGGGTTTACAAGTTATGTAATATGATGCAAAATCGTAACAATCATCATCTTTCCTAATCTGAAAAAAGTTCGGATCAATTTCAATAACCTTAGTCCAGACCCTATATGTCCCTAGATTGTAACCCCACCCATTCAACATCTTCTTAACGTTATCCATAGTAAACTTATCAATGTGAATGTTACTAACTAATATCGTCACACCTCCCCTGTAAATCATAACCCCATCATTCATGCTCACAAATTTCCCCTCCATGATGGAATATACCACTGAATAATTTCTTATTCTTAAATTTTTAAAGAAAAAACAGATTAAGACCTAACATTCGAAGACTATTTGTGACATGGAAACACATGGATAAAAAAGAACCTTTCGAGCTTCAGATACTTCTTCTTCTTCTTTTTCATGTGTGTCCGATTTAACTGTTTCTGTAGCTTCGTTCGCTTACTTTGCTACCTTCGATTTCTTCGACTGACTTGACTATGTCGTCTTCTTCGTTTTCTTCGCCATTTTCAAGTTTCTATTTTGTCTGCAAATAAACCCTAGCTTTTCCAGGGTGTGAATTGAGAAATTTAAATTCCAACTTTAGGACCATGTTTTTTATAATCAGAGCAACGTGGCAAATTTTAAATATTAATTAACAACGTAACAGACACGTAGGATGGATAACTTGTGATATTAGATAAAAACATGGTTCAGGATGTAAAGTGCTGGAATCTTTATTTGATAAAGTTTGTGCAATAAAAAAATATTTTTAGGAGGCAAAACCAAAAACACGTTCATTTGGCAGAGAATAAAAGTATTTAATCCTTAAAATAAATAAGTGTTATATCTGTAAGAATTTAAGACATCATTATATTAATACCTCACCCTAAGTAAGAAATAGGTCTTAAATTTGTAATAGATATATATTATTACCCTTGCATTACAATTTTTACCTTATCAATAGAATTTAATATCATTTAATTTTACATAATAGTAGATCATTCATCATAAGACCAATATTTTTCGGATTTCCATCATAGTCTATGACACTTAGAGTTTTATCTATTCATTGCTCAATCTAGAAATAAAAAGGAAAAAAAGGCCAAATAAGATTATCCTATAAGGTTAGCAGTCCCATTGAAAATTAGTTAGTTGTAAGTTTGATGATCAGTTTAACCTAAAGCTTCCTTAGAATAATAATAACTTGATAATCATTAACACGGTGAAAATCAATTTAGAAGTAAAAAGACGGCAAATGGAAAATTGATTCTTTACCTTCTTAATTGATATCTTTTGCTACTGAAATTGATTTTGTACCTTCCCTCACTTGTTTAATTTTATCTGTTTTCATCATAAAACTGACTTGTAGTTTGTTCATGTTTTTTCAATTTATTTATGTATTGTGATTTAATCGAAATATATGGCTATGTAAATGAGTTCTTTTTTCTTATCATTTTCTTTCTTTCTTCAAACACATGAGATTATTATCCAACATTTTTTATTTCTATTCACAATAGATTTATTTTCTTAATATAATTTATTTAAATTTAAATTTAAATCATTTGATTTTAATTAGAGGGCCAACATTTTTAGTGAAAGACCAGGGGTTTTAGATATAAATAAAAAAGAAAGATGGTGAATTTAGCATTTTTTTTATCTCTTAACTTAATTAAATACTTCTTTTATTTTTTAACTAATAAATGTTCATATTTAATCCCTCAAAACAATTATGTAAGCTAATTTGGTTCTTTCTTTTAAATTTTAAGAAAAAACGTTGTTGTACATATATGATAATAGTTGTTGTATATTTTTGTTTATTTTGTAGTATTATTTATAAACTACAAGAAGACTTGTGCGTCCGCACGGATAAATTCATTCTTATATTAAAGCTTAGTTGTTGTTGATATATATTATTATTATAAAATTATTAATAATTATAAAATATTTAAAAATAAATATGTAGAAAATCACCAACGTAATAAATTTAATATGTCAAATAATTACAAATATTTACAAATATTACTAATAACTATAAATAATTTTTTTGTTGATTAAAATAAAATAAAAAGTAGTATGGTCACAGTCATCCGTAAAAATAATGAATTTCAATGATAAAATTCATAAGATAACAAAATTTACGAATATCACTCATTGTTTTCTTAGAAAACACTAATAGATGGATAGTTTAGTGATAAATTCATCATTTTTAATTTTTTGTCTCCCTATTTAAAATCCGATTTTTCGATCCATCTATTGTCTTTTTAGGGATTTTAGTCTCCTTTTTAATTTAAGGTCAAATTTTGATGACATGGCAATTAATTCATTTGATGATGTGTCAATCACCTTTACAAAATTAGTTACATGTCATTTTATATTATTTTTATTTGATTGTTTATAATTAATTTTTAAATGATAATATAAGTTATTATATTATATAAAAAGTAAAAAAAACTAAATTAAATTAAAGTTTTGTGAATTTGTATAAATTTATTAATTTTTTAAGAACTTTTTTATGATTATAGGTTTTTTGTTTTAAAGATTTGTACAATTAACTAATTGTAATTTGTAAAAATTAAAAGTTTAAATTAGTTGAGTAAGTGTTAAACCCATACCTCACTAAAATATGTATAATACACCACTTCTACCATCTGTGCCACTTTGTTTTTTATTGTATTAAGGTCAACACTAATATATAACCTGTATTTTTTATTTTTCACTATACTAAAGATGTTCCGGTGCAAGTTTATACAAAAAGAAGCAAAACCAGCCAGCTTACATAGATGAGAAAAATTCAATAATCTGGCTCATTCTTCATCCATCCATTTTTTATGATTTTTCAATTAGCACATTAAAACCAATGCATTACCACATCACACAATGTGAAACCGAAAACAACTTTCCTAAGAGTAACAAAACCAACTCAACCTGAATTACCATATCACATGTGAAATACCATAAGCACTGAACTTTTTTATCCATAAATTTTAATGAGCTTTATCAAGCTTTTTGAGGATCTGTAATCTATAGATGACAACAATTAATGAGAAAAACAGAAGCCATTATACAATGTGCTTATTCCAGAAAGGACAGTTTATAATAGAACAAACTAATTATGCATTAACTCGCAATCATAAAAACAAAAGTGACTTGTGCATTACCTTTAAGGGAAGAAAGTGTATCTAAGGAAGGATCATCATATAAAGAAATATATACGCGTTAGTCTTAAGAACAAACCGGAGTTTAAAGCAAATATTCAAAGGTTGGTGTTTTTTTTCTTGATCACTACACAAAATATATATACTTTACAATAGGACTACTACACATTTTGTACAAGAAGCAATGCATATATGAAACTGCCACAAATGAACTGAATTTCCAAAAACATTGAACATCAGCAGTTAATAATTTGTCAACACTTTTCCAAAATGAGCTTTTTTTCATGTAATCCCCAATGTCATGTTCTCCATCGCACTTGGTGAGATAGCATTTTCCATATCCCTTGCTTCAAGTTTACAATGTATATAATGTGAGTTTATCTGCAGCGAAAGAAAAATAATGGTAGTAAGTTAACAGCTTATGACATGTCTGTAAGCTGTTTTCAGATTATTTCAATAAGCTCTCCATAATAACTTATGAAAACAACTTATAGCTATGACAACTTTTGAGACAAAATAAGCAAATCCAATTGCACTTAATCCAATACTTAGATATTATAGATTTTAAACAGAAGTTGAGACAGGAGCTAGGGAACCCGAACCATTTTTCAGATGCCTGGAGAAAGGACGCCGTGAAAACAAAGCACCTGTGTGAACCAAAGCATACAAGAGAATTATGTTATCATAAGGTTGGACTTTGTTGCTGCGAGCACAAGCCAGTGAGAGACAAACTGAGCAAACATGTATTGTATGCATACAGTATACAACCAAATTCAGGAAATGCTCCTCTACAAAGCTGTGAATTTATTAGACAAATATTATCATTACTAGAGTTGCAAAAACAACATGTGATATACTTGATATACACTGAAACAATTAAGTAATAACTAAAAAAGACAAGAAATTTGATGGACATCTTAACAAAAACTCATTGACCACAATCCCATAATACCTCACAGTTTTAATATTTATATTTGGTCACACTATGATACCAAACTCCTACTTGGGCCTCCTATATTAGTAAATGTTGTCTCGATTCTGCTCACAAAGCATGACAATTTACAAAAGGTTGCCCCTAAGACACCCAGCTGAAGTTTTCAGCTTTGAATTAGATGATGTACCTCTAAGTAGTGTAAGGTATCAATGAGGATGAAGTGTTTCTGCTTAAGCAACATTAGTTGACTTTGTTACGCTACAAATTCAGAATGTTTGACGTACGCGTAGATAGATTTACATAATGGAGGTAAATGGATGACTTATTGCTTTGTTGCTTTTCCATCACTTATTAATCAAGTTCTGATCAAGTACTATGCTGCATTTTTATATAGGTGCGATTATCATACATCCAAAATGATTTTGAATGGAACAGCATGAAGCGCCTAGCTTTAAAAGTTTGTTTTAATTAAAAATTATCTGTTCAGAATGTTGATTCAGCAAATTTATTCAACTTCCTGTATAATGCATGAGAATGTGTCTAACCTTATCTTCTTGCATACGGTTACTGAATCTAACACGTTGCTTATGCGGGATTATGTCTCTGAAATCAGCCGTTCTGAAACCGAGAAGTGAATAGTCCCGCAACAGAGCAAGAACCTACATTCTCCCTGACTCTGATCGAATAGAAGCTTGGGCTACATATTAATATGTATGGAAAGAAAGCAAAGAGGTTAAGACTTGAGAGAGGTAAAAAGGACAAAGCAAATTGGACTAAAAATGTCTGCGATTAACTATCTTTGTTATCACAAGCATATATAATATACTTCACAGCACATCTTGGATTTTTTAATCAAACATACCATTGCTGAAGTATGAATGAGCATATTCTTCTATGTTATCCAGACTGCAATTAGATCAAATTATCAGCATACACAACAATTGTTCAATTAACAAAAATTGAAATTAAATTTATCTTATTCAAAGCTATCCATATGGATATTATCAATACAAGTAACCCTAGAAGCATGAAATGACACATACATTCATTGGAAATATTTATCTAAAGAATCAACGTAAAATTGGCATAGAGAACAAAAAGATGAGCATATACTTGGGTAAGAACAAAAACAATTTCCAGAATTTTCAAGAGCGTGATTACCTATATACATAGTTCACCATGATGCCTCCAATTTGAGAAAGGCCTTTTTCTGATAGACCTGCCCATCCAATGTATTCTTTCAACCATCTGTCCCATATTGAGAAGAAAAAAGTGGTCAAAATTCAGAAGTAGTTTTGATCCATTCCAAGCATTTGACAAGTTTAGCTTTACAGAAGCTGCATGTAAGGACAGAAATACAACGCAAGCAGTTTAAAAACAGAACAATGGATTTCTACACAATAACCAAAAGGAAACCTACATTCAACTAAGCATTCATTCATCATCATAGCCATCCAAATCATACAAACACAAACACATGATACAGTCTTTATGTTTAACACAACTTGGTTTAATTATATACATGTGAAGACTGTATCATGTGTTTGCTATGGTAAAAACCGGATGAGAAGCTAATAAGAAATGAGTGTTCCGAAACTGTTTCACTGTCATAACCCATTCAACCAATAAACACAACTTCGAAACAAAATCAAGACATATAAACAAAAACTTTATCATTTCAATGTGATGTTTTATAAAAAGCCATGAATAATGATGAACTTCAAGCAACAACAAACAAATGAATATTGAAAGGAAGGAAAACGTTTGAAACTTTTCACTTTTATAATCTGTTCAACAAATAAACACAAGTTCGAAACAAAATCATGACATAAAAACCAAAACTTTAGCTTTTCAAGATGATATTTTCATAAAAACCAAGGAAAACGAAGATGTTACCTTACGGTTGGAGGCTAAGTCGCTATTGGCAAAGAAGAACCGACAGAGGAGGCTGTGGAACTCTGAAGGGTTATGTTTTGGAGGAAGAATGGAGATGAAAATATGTTCCAATGTATTGAAAACTCTGAATGAGTAGACAAGAAAGATTAAAATATGTTTAACTTGGTACAACACTTGAAAATTGTGTAAGCTTTGAAAAAACCGGGTAATACATTGTTTCAATGTATTATGAAGTGCATTTGAAAAAGGTTTATTATACATATGTTTTCCCGGATAAAAGATTGTTCCAAATTTTAGGATTTGAATTTTAAATTAGATGACAATTGTACAAAAATTTCTCTCATTTTTTATTTGAAAAGTATTGTGACACTTGGCAGAGAATATGATTGGATAGGTAATTGTATATGTTGAATTACTAAAAAGGACATTTGATTGTGTAAATTTTATTTCTAATAAAGGGTAAGAATGGAAGTACTTAAGCATCTTTTATTATTAATTAGGTAGTAGAAGAACAAAAGATACTACCACTACACCCTAGTATCCTTCATTTCATCTATTAATAAAAAACTTAATCATAAATAGTGTAAAGGGAACGAGAGAAGACAAACACAAATAAAGAGCGTTAAATCCTATATTCTTAGAAGGAGAGCACGATTGAAGAGAATATGTACGATTACTCTCCTTCATTATTCATCTCTGTTCTTCACAAGCTATGCAAATTAGTTGTTAAAAATGTGAACTTTTTGGATTTTGCATCTTTCTCATTGATTCTTTCTATATTCTTTGGCTTGAATTGACCATTGACGACATGTTTGAGTGTATTTTGCATCATTGAGGTGAATTTACCGAGTTTGCAAAATTAAGTTATCTAATTTTTTGGAGTTACTTTGAAGTGTTGAGCGGTTTAAAGGATTTAGGTCATCCAATTGTGGAGTGTCTATGGTATTATGATGCAAAGGACATTAGTGAGATGGTTCTATTAAAATATGATTTAGGAACCACATTACTATAAATAATATATTCTATGACAAAAATTTCACCTCGTTCAATAATTAACCTAGGTATATTTTCTGGAAGCGCCTGTTAGAACAAAATTTGGTTCTGCAAGTGCTTCTCTGAGTTTTGATGTTAAGAAAAGAGTATGTTTGTATGAACAATTTTGATACTATAATGTTTGTTATTTTTTAATAATTAACAACCAGGTTCTGCTTCTAATGAATGGTGTGGCCAAAACATTAGAAGAGAACATGTTCCGCTTCTAAGCTACAAAGATTCTGATGAACAGTAGCAAAAAGCTTCAGAAGGCTCTGAAGTTTTTGGTGACTCTGATACATTTTGTCTAAGAAACCAGTCTGAAGATCTAAAGACAGAAGTTCTATTGAACGAAGTCCAGATACTGAAGACTCATGTTTCAGAAGACAAAGAGTTTTGAAGATCAAGTGCTGAAGACTCTGAAGACGCAGTTCTAAAGACTCTGAAGACTGAAGTTCTTCTGACCTTAGGTACGATACAAAGGTTTTCAAGACCAAGTGCTAAGGACTCTGAAGACGCGGTTCTGAAGACTTGAAGTTTTGATAACCCATAAGTTATTTTCTCTCTTCTTGCTCATGCTCGCAGAAGCCTCTAAAGTACATAAGGATATAAGATAATGTTAACATGGTACAAACAATACATGGTACAAATAAATATTTCATTCCACTACCATGAAGGATGGATGTTGCGTATGATCTTGTACCCCATGTTCTCTCAAGCCTCCATATTGTGAAAATTCCAAGTGTGCCCTTCAATGGTCACATCTAATGCATGGCTATATAAAGGGCTTGAAGGCTTAGAGAGAAGGTTGCTAATTTACTATTATTCCACGCTTATATGCATACTTATAGTTTGTGTATATTGTTCACAGCTTTCATATTTTCTAAGTCAGTATTCTAAAAATGTGTTTACATATCAGCTTGTGTAGAAGCAATTTTCTTATAAACAAAATGTGTATTCAAACAATTATTTGATTGTTCCTTAAGACACAAGTTAGGTCAGTATTCTTGAGAAGTCTAGGACTAGAGTGTCTTAGATATTGATAGTTAGTCACATACAGTTGGTGTGTGCAAGGGTGATAATTAGTTTGATTATTGGATAAAGACCTCATTGGAGAAAGGCAAAATCATCTAGAAGGGTGGACTAGAGTAACTTGAGGTTATCAAGTGAACTAGTATAAACATCGTGTGTTCTTTTCTTCTTTCCTACGTTTTCTATCTTATTATCAAAAGTGAAGTAGTTTTTTCAAAGGGTACTATTTTCAAACAAAAGTTTTTAAGACTTAAAACATAATTTAAACCCCTGTTTCTTGTGTTTTTCACACCTTCAGCGCCTTGCTTAATTGTTTTTTTTAAATACAACATATTCCTTCTATGTTTAAAAAAACAAAAGGAATAGATCTATCAGGGACCTCACTTTGAATCTTTGTAACTTCATTTTTCTATTTTTTGTTTATCATGGACCAAACATTATATTTTTTCAGTTGGTGTTGCTCTCTTTTCCTTTTTTATTTATTTTGAACTAAAAAATTAATATTTGTTAGTTGAAAAATAAATACTCATGATACAAGAAAATTAAAGGGAATTTCTTAACACACCCCATGGTTTTCTTAGGCACCATGTGAAATTCCACAAATTCCCCTCAAAATCGGAAGTATACTTCCAGTTCGCACCCTATATTATGCAAAACATGTTGAAAGGGTTGGGTGTAAACTGGAAGTATACTTCCAGTTCTAACCGTAAGTATACTTCTGGTTCCTGAACGTACTTAAAGGCGCCAGGAACTCCTCCCCTTCCATTACAACAACTTTTTCAAAACAAACTCTCAAACTCTCTTTTAAGCCATTCTCACCAAAATCAAATTTTTCTCAAACAATCAACACAAATCATCAAGCACTGGATACATATAACATCTAACGAAGTCAAGTAAGTAACAACCACTATCAATCAATCAAGTAAGTGATTTAAGCTCATTTTTAGAGTTTATGTGATTTCTACTCAAATTAATGAAATAGGGTTCTAAATGTGTTGTTTTATCTAGTTTATATCATTAGGACTCATTAGAAAACACTTTGTAAACTTTATTTGACGATCAATGCTTTTTTTTGACACATTTGGGGTTTTGGGACGCTCACTTGCGTTGTTCTATTTCACAGAGGAAACCAGAAGTATACTTCCAGTTTTTGGGAAGAAAAAAATCGGAAGTATAGTTCCAATTTCTGTCTGCACATTTTTATTTTGCCTTTTTTTCACTTTAGGACAAATGCTAATATTTATTTCTTACTTCTACAGGAGATATGGATGAGAGTCAATCACGATTGAGGCACAAGAGGGTTGTACATCATGTTTTTGTGTGGAGAGAGAGAGAGAGAGGAGTTAGGCAACACAACCTCCTTTGACATCTGTACCTTCTACATCCGGGCAGGCCATACCGGATGCACCTTCTTCTGCTTCTAATTCTACTCCTTCTACATCGTCCTCCCGCAGCAGACGGGATTCTCCAATGCATCCATCCCCGCCCCCGTCCTCCCGCAGACGCACATCCTCACCTAGAATATTTGAGACGAGATCAGCATCTGGTACACAGGCGCAACCATCTAAGGTGAGATTCATTGCTACATCCGCAGCACCCGAGACACCAAAGATAATGGCGACAATAGAGGCACCGACGGTAGTAGAGGCAACGCAGACCCCTCAGGTCTTTGGAGGGGGACCTTCTGACTTATCATTGTTGCCTCTTTATCTCACCCATGTGGCTAGATATATATGGGATGGATATGTATTATGTTTACATTTGTATTACAATTATGAATTTCCTTATGAATATTATTATGAATTTTAACTATGATTTTTTTGCAGGAGCGTGATACACTAAAGGTCAACAACCATGGGAGGAAGATCAACAGACTTGTTACCCCTCCCGAGCCTTGGTTTAATGAGCTTCTTATTCTTACAAGGTTGAGAGATTTGACCCTTTGTGGATATAACATGGTCAAACTGGGAGATGATCAACACTTTTTTGAGAGATGGCACCATGAGATGTCATCGTTTCATCTACCATATGGTGAGATGGCGATCACACTCGATGATGCCACGTGTCTGCTTCACCTCCCGATCATAGGGGATTTTATGGATCATTAGAAGATGGACAAAGATGAGGCTATTACTTTGTTGGTTGATATGCTGGGAGTTACCCTAGATAACGCCCTTGAGGAGGTTTATAAGACACGTAGTTGCCACGTGAGATATAGCTACCGGGATAGAGTATTCACAGATGAGCTTGCGCATGCCCAAGCAGCTGTTGGTGATGTCGAGCAGGTTACCCTTTACAGGGGATATACCATGAGAGCATACCTCTTGTATCTTGTTGGCAAACAGATCTTTGTGGACACCAGTGCCACTTACACTGACATCTTGTACCTTAGGTGCTTTAGTGATTTTGAGGCGATCAGTGGGTGGAACTAGCGGAATTTCCTGTTTGGTTTACTTGTATAGCAAGTTGGATGAGGGGATTATGTGGAGGACGAGGCAGATGATAGGCAACATGTCACTCATGACTATATAAATTCTTTCTCTTAGTTGCCTTTGTTAATTGTTTTGATTTTAATTCTAACTATTTAATTTTGTTATTTCATGGATGGGTTATAGAGTACTTCCCCCGCATCTTAGGATGATCACTTGCTCCAGGTTATACTAAAGATATGTCGCGTGCATGTGCATACAATCCGCTCAGAGTGAAGCAGACGATACATTCATTTTGAGTTTACCTGGACTGGCTAGTGCATGAGAATATTCACTTCAGTTCCTACGTCGACCATCGTGAGACGATACTATTTGATAAGGTATCGCATTTATAGGTTGGTTGGCATGCGAAACTCGTAAGACTTCTCCTTATATTCCTGAGTGGGTGATACGTCAGTTTGGGTTTACCCAGACTATTCCTCGGGATCCTGTTGTATGTTCTCCTCTGACATTGAAGAGGAGGGACATGGATGCTCTATTTGATGATTTCGAGAATCATCTTGTACCTTATAAGGCCAGGAGTATCATGTCTCTAGACAAGTGGAGTTACGAGTACGGTTACATGATATGGTTCTTCAGGGTGTCTCATCCATACATGGTAGAGGATGCTCCAGATAACCCACTAAGGTTGGTTCATTAGGAGATACTCAAGGAGGAGAAGGCGAGGAAGGATCATGATGTGTTGCCTAGTTGTCACCGTATCATGGAGCTTGCATGGTAAGGCACTGATAAAGGGTTGTTTCTTGACGGATCTGATGTCAGAGGTGTTTCGGAGGCCATCATGATGGAGGCTTAGGGTGCCCTGTCATACAGGAGGCAGCAGAGGGACACCTCGAGGGTGATAGGCCAACTTATCCTCCACCATACCCAATAGTTTAGGATTTTGTACTTTGATTTTGTATTTGTATTACCATTTGTATTACTTGGATAAAATTATTTGGACTATTTTGATATGCATTTTGGATAACATTTTTGGTTTTTTGTTCAATTTCTAATTTGTATAATTTGTTCAATTTCTAAGTCATTAAAATTTTCCAATTACTGCCTTTGTTTATTTTTCTGCTACTGTCATGCCCAAAACCAGATATATACTTCCGGTTTGGAACCGAAAATATACTTCTAGTTTTAACCCAAACATTTCAAAATATGATGTGCACCGGAAATATACTTCCAATTTTTTAGGGACAAAATGGAAATGCATAGGTGAAGCAACTCGATTTTCAAAAATCTTTTAATTCTCGAAAACAGTGAAATCGCCACCTAATTTTATTTGTTCCAAAAGGAAAGGGAAAATATAGATAAAACCCCAAACAAGCGGATAAGACGGTCTACGACCAAAAATTCGAATCGGGAGTCGGTTATGTAAGGGAAGGTGTTAGCACCCCTTACATCCATCGTACTCGATGAGACCCGTTTAGTTCTAAGTGTGTGTGTATATTCGCTAATCTCTAAGTTATAAAAAGAAACGGAATTTGTTTATTATTATTTTGAGTTTGGCACGGTTTCAGAACCGTGTGCCTACATATTCCCTTGTGCAATGGGAAAGTCAAAACTCTGTAGTTCCTCTTAAAAAGGTTTTAATTGGTTGCATTGATTTTATAAGGAAAATCGTGCATTTAGATGTTTCAAATGCTTTGAACTAGGACTTGTTTTGTTTGTTTGAAAAGCTTAAGTCCTCGTTCGTATTTGAAACGACTATTGCACCCTCTTTATCGGAAAAGAGTTTTTATGATCGCATATGAGCGATAAAAAGAGTTTGAATGAGTTATTTTATTTTTATGTGGGAGACGAGTATCGGACCATAAGCGTTCAACGGCTAACGCCCCAATTACTCGGATGAGTGGACAGAAACATCCGAATCATCTTTTTCTACCCAAAAGTTTTATTAAGAAAAGTGAGGTGAAACATGGTTCACGTTAATTAAATTCGATTAAAGACACCAAGCATACGGTCGAGGGTCGATACTGGACTGACTACCATATGCCTGGGAGGAGGGAGAAATAGAATATTTATTTAAGAAATTATTTTGAAAAGAAACTCGACGTTGGATCGAGGTTTAGAACTTTAATTGCGAAAGTGTTCTGATGCGCGTGCTGAGATGGAATGGAAGCGGGTTATGATTAATCAACTATATGGACTAGATTAATCTCGTGAGGATAGGTGCTCCTATTCCCAACCATGAGACCCTGGTGCATGGTGATTGGTATATAGACCAATATTATTTCGGGTTATGATCGATTAAAGCAACAAGGGCTTTAACCGATCTCGTGAGGATGGCCATGCCCATCCCCAACCATGAGACCCTTTAAGAAATCGGCATATGAGCCAATCAGGATGAAATCGAATTGATTTTAATGTTAATTGTGTGCGCAGTGTACATTGGTGAATAAATACTGAATGAGTAAATAAACAGACAAAAATACCACACAATACAATCGGAAATTTAAATAATTATTAGAGATGATTTTTTCTGTTTGATGAAAAATCGGCTAATAGTTTAATCGATAAATCATCAAACACAAACTATCAGATCCAATAATTATTTAGTACATCGCAACAAAATATTATTCACAAAATAAATTAATTGAAATAGAATAAGTTCAGAAATAGCCTGGATTGTTGTGAGTCTGGACGGTGCGAACAGAAATCCATCTGAACTTGATTATTCCGCAAAATTCGTCATATTGTTGGCGATTTGGGTACGTCGGATCTTTCCTCTTCGAAAATACTCCAATGGCTCCAAGTGATGTATTATTGTATTACAAATTTTCTAATTAACATTTCCTTTTTTACAAATTAAACTAAAAATGAAGAAAATAAATAATAAAAGAAATACAAAAAATTCTTTATTTTAAAAAGTAAGGTGGTGACACTTGTCACCACCAGACCCAACATTATATAAAAACAAATAAAATAAAATAAATTATTTTTATTTTAAAAAGAAAAAATGAAAAGGAAAATTGGAAAAACATGAACTCTGGCTTTCTCTCTTGCTCGCGTTCTCACCTCTCTCGTAAACCCTCACACTCTCTTAGAAACCCTATCGCGATGGCTCTCTATCTCTCTCCCGCTCACCGCGCCGGAAACCACTCGCTCTCATCTCTCTCACCGTGTTCTCACCGTCGCCGCTCTCTCTCACCGTGTTCTCATCGCGATCATCTCTCTCGCTCTCATCTCTGTTTGCATGTTATCTGATTTCTGGTGTTTACTTTGATTTGTGTTTGTTTACAGATTATAAATGGAAAGGGAGAAGGACGGCGACGGAAATCGCAACCTCTTCGTCAAAACCCGGTATTACCTTTCTAAAACTCTTCTTCTTTCTCGATGTACAAAACTGATTTCTGGAAAAAAAACTAAGTTCTGAAGGCGTTTGGTTTGGGGAAATGATGATTAAGTTTGCTTGTTTAAGTTTTCTAGGATTTAGAACTGGGTTAAGAATAGATATGTGTTTCTGGTTTGGAAAATGGTTTTGGCTTTTGGGTTTGAGAATCGTATAACAGATGCCATTATTTTTTAGACTGGTTTGATTTTTCAGAACACTCTGTATGTTGAAAGATTTTTCTGTTTTTTGTATGTGAACTGATACTACACTGGTCTTGATTTTTTCTGGTTAGTAGAACAAATACTTCATGGTCTTGGTTTTTCTGTTGGCTAGAGCGAAGTGTTGTTTTTCTTTCTCACTGATCCCTCTTTTTCTCTCTTCTCCCGATAGAAATAGATCCCTTTGTTTTTTTTTATGGCCCCCCTGATACTGATGCTTGCTTGTTCTCTTTGTTAAGAGTTGATGTCCCTCTTGGGTTCCCCAAAAATTGATCAGAGCAGACATTACCCTTTGTCCTGTAGCTTGGTCCAAATGTTAACTTGGAAACTGATGCTCTTTGATCCTCTTGGAGCAGTGTCTTTTTCCCATTTTTGGAATTGTCTCAATTGACTCCCTTTTTCCTCTTTTGCTTAACATATGTTGGTATCTTCTCTAAAGAACAAATACTACTCTTTTTCCTCTCTGATTGGAACAGATCCCCAGCTGTGTTATCATATCTTGGACAGATGCTTACTTGTTTTAGTCACCTTCCTTCTCCTTTTATGATACATTGCTACTGCTACATATGTTGCTTGTATTACTTAGTTTACCTCTTATAGCTTTTGACCCTGTTGGTATTTTCTTTGCTGATAACCAGGTCATTTGGTCTTTTATGTTGTTGCTGCTATGTTACCCTTGCTGCTTGTTGCCTTGATTCTAGTGTTGCCTGTGGGATTAGTGAACTGTTGGAATATAACTGTGAACTGTTGGGATTAAACTTCTGTTGGGTTGGTCTGTTGGAATTAGAAACTGTTGCCTCGTTGGAATATATCTGTGAACTGTTGGGATTAAATAATTGTTGTCTTTCATTCATGCTTGCTGCCTGTTTAGAATCATTAGACCGTTGCCTTATATTATGCCTGCTGCCTGGGAATTATTGAACTGCTAACCATGATGAGTGATCTGAGTTAGGCTTATTTGTGAACCGAATCAATTCATGATTTGCAAATAAGCTGTTTTCTTTTCACCGATGATTAATCTTGCGCGAGATTATGAGGTTCAGCATTAAACCTGATTCCCGCCAAACGCCTAATGATGAGTCTTGACAAAAAAGAAAAACTCTTTGATAATTTCTTGTAATCGTTTATGTTTATGCTTGCTAACCAACTTTTCTTTCTTGTTTCATGTAACATGTGGAGGCTGAACAAAGAATAGGAAAGCTTGAAGATCGAATGGCGATGTTGGCACAAAGACAGTGACGATTTGAAGATATTGCCGGAGTGTAGTTTTTAGGATTTAGGACTTTGTAGCACATTGTAAACTAAAAACATACTTGTAACAATTCTTGTTGTAATCTTCATGACATAAAGCTTGAATGAATGAAATTTGAAATTCACTTTGCCAACGTTGGTAACTTTCCCTCCTTTTTTTGTGAAGAAGTTGTAATTAGAATTTTAACATTCTTTGGATACCCTTCCGAACGCTTTGAGGAATGCCTTGAATGTGAACACGAGAAACTTGTAAAGTCCTATGAATCATTAGAGTTTTCTTTTAGCTTGAATTATCAAGAAATCACTTTGTGCCAAGTAAATTCAATAACTTCAGGACTTGAGTTCGAATTTATCTCTTGAGCGTTTGAGCGACTATCAAGATGTTAAAAATCCGGCAATTCTATCTTGTATTATTCCATAAGTAGAATTCAAAATTTCCTTTGAACTCAAACTTGTGACCCACTGTTAATCCAAAGTGCAACAATCTCTTGAATTGGTTTGGAATTTTTGAATTTCCTTTTAGGCTTGAGAAATTTACAACTCTTTGTAATTTGAAGTTTGGGTGGACTTGTATCAATTGTATTCTTTGTATCTTGCAATTGATATAGAACTTAGATGTACAAGATTGGCCTAAAAAAACTCAAATATTTGCATAGATCATAAACCTTTAAACAAACTTGAAAGAAACCCGAAAAATGGAGTAATTGAAATCATACATCATGAATTCTAAGAAACTCAAAGCCATGAACCTTGACAAATTATTCATTTCGAGTCGCTTGAATCAACTTGAACCGACATTCCAATTAATTTTGGTGGACACAAGAAATAAAGCGTGAACGAATGTTCCAAGAAAATTTATGGTAAGGAGGGTAAATTTTGGGGTGCGACAATAAGGTTTAATTGACCACCATGGGATGCCTTATGAAATTCTCAAATTAAATTAATTGTTCTAAATCTAAAATATTGATATATTTTAATTACTTACTTGAATAACTCATTGTTTCAAATGCCCCTTATTTTTCTATTAATTTTAAATAAAAAATTGTCTTATCCCTCTGTTCTTTTGTCTAACTGAGGGGAAATATCATTTGGAAGTTATGGATCAAAACATTACAGGTCATTTTAAAAGTCAACAAAAAGTCAACTTTTTGAAAAGAAGTGTTTATGATCCTGGAAACTTCAATAAAGATGAAACCAAAAGGAATGTTTAGATGACATCTTGAGCTTTCTAAAAAGTCCAAGAACACCCAAAAATGTTAAAAATTGAGCAAGATACACCTTGTCCAAGTTGAGCATTTTTGAGGAGGTGCACAAAGAGAAATACTTTAGAAAATCAAATGTTTTCCAAATGGGCCTAACTTTTCTTGATTCAAACATGTTCCTTAGCTGAATTGGAACCTCCAAGCCCAAGGCCACAAATTTATCTTTTATTTTTTATTTATTTTGGATTTTTAATCATTTAAAACCAATTTAATTAAAATAAAAGATAGAAAATCAAAAATTAATTGCAAGATGGATTTTCTCTCATCCTTG
Organism: Vicia sativa; assembly: GCA_021764765.1. Taxonomy (NCBI): domain Eukaryota; kingdom Viridiplantae; phylum Streptophyta; class Magnoliopsida; order Fabales; family Fabaceae; genus Vicia; species Vicia sativa. The sequence goes on from CM038796.1 coordinate 123,167,515, forward strand.
AGGTCCAAGCAAGCCATTTAATCTGATTATTTCGAAATAATCATGATTGGTAATGAGATTTGATTGAAATTGGCTTAACAAGGAAATATTTGGTTTGATTCCAAATCAAATAATTTCTCATTGATCGCTTGATTTTTTTCTTACAATGCTTGACCTAATTCACTCTACTATAAATACATGATGTTACTACATGCACAAGAGACGAAATTCTGGCCTCAAGAACCCTATTCCAAGCTTCACAAAACCGTGTATTGAAAGCTACTAGCATCCAGGTTTCCAGTCCAATTCAAAGCATTCTGAGCATTCCAACACATTCCTGGAGGTCCTCTGAATCGATCCAGATACTCACAAGCCAGCCAAACATCCAGAATCACGAAATCACGATTACGGTTTGCACATTCTAACTCAAAATCGATTTTTGATTTTCATGCATATTTAACATGTTTTGATTGTGTGTTTGTGTTTAGAATGAAGTTTCGAAGCTTTCTGCATAGGTTAATTGAGTTTTAAGTATAGGAATAGGAATCCACCATGGCTAGGGTTTGAAGGTCCGTTTACAAACTAGGAAAAATTGGGCGAAACCAATGACTCCATCATGTTCAGGGGATGAAACCGAGTTGATCCATGTCTCCATATTCATTGAATGAAGAAGATGACTCTTGGACGCGTTTTATGATTCAAAGTTTCCTAAAAATCCATTCCCTTTGTATTCTTTCTGTTTCATATTATTTACAGATAGTCCACTCAGCTCAGATGGCAAGGCAGCGCGTGTTTGTTCAAAAAGGACGTGGGTTCGAACCCTGTCTTTTACTTAACTTTTGTTGAAATTTCAGGTTTCCAGAAGACATGCCCGCTCCACCGGCCTTCATTACACGCACGCCCAAGCTCCGGCATCCTTCGCAGAAGCCCTGGGCATACGGCCAGAAAAGCCCCAGAAATTCCAACTTTATGGCACCTCCAGCGCAAGAACCCCAAGAAGTGCTCACTTCTAGGCACGATCAGCCAAAGGTTTCCCCAGAAGCTCCAGCGCTTCTGGGAGAGTGTCCTCCAGAAGCACTCTGACCCCCTTTTTTTTTAATATTATTTTCTTCATATTTTTCGTTTCTAATTTAATTTCTTTTCAAATGTTTTTTCTAATGCATCAAAAAATCACAAAAATATTTTTTTTTTTGCATTTAGGTCAGAAAAATACTTATTTAATTTTTGACATAAAAAATTATATTTTTGCATGCATATTTTAATTAATTGTTAATTAACCAGAAAGTTGACTTTTAATTATTTTTCCTTATTAAAATTAAACCCAGAAAATTCCAAAAAATTGTTTTATCATCTAATTAAGGTTACTAACGTAAAAAACTTTTTCCTAACTCAAAAATCTTTTTTTCACTAACATTATTTTCTCTTATGCAAAATTATTTTCTTTTCACGATTATTATGTATCTGCTTCCAGGTTGTAATAGTTAGGTTAATTTTCTCACATTTCTTTTTTCTTATTATGTAACTGCTCATGGGATGTAATAGTTTTAATTAGGTTTTACTTTCCGCAGTCCTATATTATGTAACTGCCCCAAATCCATGTAATAGCGTAGGATTTACTTTCCGCACTTTACTTTCCGCACCATATAACTGTTAGTAACTAGGCGTGTATGGCAAGATAAAAACGAACGTAGATCACTTCTAACTTCAAGATAAAATATCTGAATTTAACACACTTTCTTCACACATGCAGCCCCTAGAGTATTCTCTCTCGTTGCCTTTTAAACAAATGGTCAAGTCCCTCGAACGTAGAGGTATCCTAGCACCGTTGCCTGCAAACATATCATCATAGTCCCTTCGATACAAGGATCATAGACCCTCGATGTTGCCTACGAATACATGATCTAGTCCCTCGATTATTACCTACAAAAAAGTGATGATTGTCCCTTCGAATGTGCTAGGATACTCCTACAAGTTTCCTTCTATGACCATCTGATGTCCCTTCGAATGTCCCTCTTACATCCAACGAATAGGGTTACCTACCAACTAATGGTACGGATAACACTATTCTAAAGGAAAGTAAAATAACACGGAAACGACCGTTCTGAGTAGGTAATAAGACTTTTAGTTGCTTGCTCCATCAAAATATCTTTTTACACCTCACACTTTTACAAAGTTAAAACACTTTTTTTTTCAAAAACAAAACATTTTCGAACACTTCGTATGCATTCCAGCGTGAATCATTACGAAGTCAAAGCGAAATGCCTTTTCAAAACATTTTCAAACACACACACATAAAAAGAAAATTTTAAAGATGAGCTAAAGCAACTAAGAGCCCGTAGATAACTACGGATGGAAAGGGTGCTAATACCTTCCCTTTTCATAACCTTCTCCCTTACTCAGAATCTAACGAAGGTCTTTTCCTGTTCTTTTCACCTTCCCTTAATTGGATAAAAGAAAAGTCGGTGGCGACTCTTATTATCCGCAACATTGGAAATCAAAAGAAAACAATCCAAAGTCAGTTCTCCCACCGTATTACAAACACGAACAAAGCTTTGTCGTCACGTTATCGATATGTAACTCACTTTATCCTCTTATAAATGATAATTTTGTTTTTGCTTATTGCTTATATATTATGTTTAGAAAGGTTATTCTGATTATGTTGATAAAAATTGGTTATTCTAATAAATATGTGTTTTTCTTGAAGAGTGTTAGTTTACAAAAATGGTGAGATTGACATTTGAATGTTGATAGATGTGTTGTTTTTCTTGAAATGTTGTTTTTCTTGAATAGTGGTAGTTTGTGAAAATGGTGTCACTAACCACTTAATGTTGATTAAATGATGTTTTTATTGAATAATGATAGTTTGAGAATATATGGAATTCTACTTATCTAATGATGGCTTCTGTCCATAAGGCGGTCGCAACAAGATGCATCTGTTGGACGTCATCTTCTTATTCTTCGGATGACTAGCATGTAGGTAATCTCTTATATATATATATATATATATATATATATATATATATATATATGCCCGATCGAGTTATGTGCCAGTTATTTGCAAATTATTCTAAGAACCCTGTATGGGTCTGCTCTTTGCATCGTCCACCACAGAGCTCTTGATGCGATACTAGATTATTTCAAGAGTCACTTGATACCATAGAAGTATCACATGGTCGTAGCTCATTTTCAGTGGGCTTGTGTTGACGATATATGATATAAAAAATTGGTAGTGTTAAAATAATATTCGTGTCAAGAAATCTGTAATGCTTCAAATAAATCAGCAAATTATGAATCATCTTCCTCAGCACCAACTTTTTGGAGGTAACAATGTATCAAGACGGAAACATGAGCCTAATTAGGATCAGATGGTCCAACTACATATCAAGAATTGGCACCTCTCTTGAAGCATCTTGAGGTTGCGACACTAATTGAGGATGTGATACACGATAATACCAATCCAAATATTATGGATCGGTCTCTGATGGAAAGGTGACCAATGCTATCGGAAAGACCACCTCAACGATACTTCGATCATAGTTAATCCAATCAATATCAATTTCAAAATCAATAACATCAGTAGGTAAGGGTGGAACATATTGCTTCAATCCAAACTGACGTAAACATTTGCCATGCAAGTAGAGAACAATAGGGTCACACCACTTTAGACGCCACGTATAGACTAATCTCGTTAAACATGCGCCATTCTCCATGATCCTCGAATGGGCGTCATATGATATTAATAGGTGTCAACACGTCCAAAATAGGTTGCAACGCATCCACCTTCATGGCTCCTTACCTGTACGACCATCTCATAGCTTAGGGAAGTCCACGATTATCCCTTGGTTTCCAATTTTCTTTTTTTTCTTCCAAGTGTCGAAAAATATTCGTGAATCTAACACTGCTTCAATCAACAATTTTAATTAAAAAAATAGACTACATTAGTATAATAAATTGTTTAATAAAGATATTTGATAAATACCTAAAGAAGAGTGGGATATCCAACAAGTTGTTTGCAACCAAACACAAATGTTTCTCCTAGAGCATCGTAGAGGGTAACCAAAGTAGTTATTCCCCAACTATAACTATGAAGACTATCAACCTCATCACGTTAAGTGATCCTCTACATTCATCACATTAGTCCCCGAGCAGTAATCCTATCAACTTCATCAAGTTAGTCCCCGAGCAGTGATCTTATCAACTTTATCACGTTAGTCCCCGAGCAGTGATCCTATCAACTTCATCATGTTAGTCCCCGAGCAGTGATCCTATCATACTTATCTACATTCTCAAGTTATCACGTTACATTGGTCCCCGAGCAGTAACACATCAACCAATTACATTAGTCTCCAAGCAGTAACAGGTTATTCTATACCACATTGTTCCCCAGCAAGGTCTATACACAAGATATTCATCCTCAGCTGAGTATCTCTCAATAATTATCATTCCCCCAACAGCAGCAATATCCAGACTTGAAACTTGGTCACCTAGTGCATCGGAGGAATCTGAGTCTCTTTTTTTCCCAGTTAGGGTTTTCAACAACTTTACCCCCAAGCAGAAATCAAAGATCTCCAGCAGAACGTTCCTATCCTCTTCAAGACGGATATGTCTTGAAATACAACATCTACATTCATACATTATTCATAAAAATTATAACGTGTGCATATATCATTCATGAACATTGTCATATACTCGCGTGCATTATAATATGCATAGAACTAACCATATCCTGTCAAGATTTATTTCCCCAGCAGGTAAAAGCTATTTTCCAAACGGAAGGTCAAAGATTAATACCCGAAACAAGATGGGAGAACTATCTGAACGACCATGCAAATTATTTCCAGACAACAGGTCAAAGATTAACACCCGAAATAAGACGGAGAAACAATCAAGGCGACCAACCTGGTATGAACTCCCGAAACCAGACGGGTTTACTAATAAATAGCAGACCATGGATTAATATCCGAAACAAGACGGGAAAACTATCTACATGCTGACAACTATTCATCTCAGAAATAGCCAAGAAAAAGGTTTATTCTGACTCTCTCTTATTATCAACCACCTCGGATGGCATCTTTAAGCCCATCTCCGACTACACATTTTCATCTCTCTGGATGGCATCTTTAAGCCCATCTCCGATATTTCTCTCATCCAAAATACAAATGCAAGTCTAGCATACGACTCACTCTCCAGCATTATCTTCTCCAAATGGAATCTATAAGCCCATTCCAACGCATCGTCAACTGACGATCCCATTCCATACAAATTGCGAGTGCAAATTTTCAGGTGTACTCGAGTGTTCAATCATCTTCTACCTTCAGGTCACGAAATGCAAGCATACCAATCTAACCCTTCTGGTACAAGAAGATTGAACAGGGGCAATTTTCATACCCCAAAATTTGTCCTCCTACTTCTCAAGACAATTCACATCTCCATACTTAAGGATTTCACAAGGGTGGACCAGACAAACCCTCTCCTAAGCAATCAATCAAAACTAGGATTTTGCTCCTCTCAAGTCAAAATGGATTTCCAATACTTCAAGTGGTCATCATACCTCATCATATGCTTCAAGGGATCACCATGTCAAGTTTCAAGCCTTACAAGACAAATTTGCTCATCCAATTGCTCAGATGGTTGAAAATCGGTTGTATTGGACAAAAAATCAACTATGGTCAACATATGGTCAAACTTCATAATTTTTGGTCAACATAAATATTTTGAAGTAATATTCATCATTTGATCAAGGGTTGGCCATGATTCCTCAAGGAAAGTCAAGATTTGATCAAAAGTCAAAGATTCTAAATTAGGGTTTTTCAGACAAAAGTCAACAGAACTTTGACCAGGCATAACTTCCACATACTTTATCAGAAATTTTTCCACCAAATCTCATTTTCAAGGGAATTCAATTCTCTACAACTTCATGTCTCACAAGCTTTGGCAAAAAATGCTTCATTTGGAAGTTATGGATCAAAACATTACACGTTCTTCTAAAAGTCAACAAAAAGTCATCTTTTTGCAAAGAAGTGTACATGAACATGGAAACTTCAATGAAGATGAAACAAAAAGGAGTGTTTAGAGGACATATTGAGATTTCTAAAAAGTCAAAGAACATTCAAAAATGTTGAAAATTGAGAAAGATACAAATTGTGCAAGTTTGACATTTTTGAGGAGGTGCACAAAGGAAAATACTTAGAAAATGCAAATGTCTTTCAAATGGGCCTAAGATTTTATAATTCAAACTTAATCTTGACATTATCCATGGCCTGGAAACTCAAGTGCACGCCTCCTATCTTTTTATTTAATTTATTTTTGAATTAAATGACTAAAATTCAAAATTAATTAAATAAAATACAAAGGTAATTGATAATACATGTTGGGCTTATTTTACAAGCATCTTGAGGACCAAGGAAGCCCATGAAAGCTTTCAAATTCGTGCAAGACTTGATAGGCAAGATTAGAGACCAAAAAAGGCAATATTTGGTCTTTATTTTCAAGGAATTATATCTTAATCAATGCAAGATATTTTCTCCTTTTGCTGACCTAATTTTACTCTCGTATAAGTACCTCACAAGATCACAAGTTAAAGGACACAAAAAAAAGAGGAATCCTGGCCTCCTTGCCTCTAGAAACCCTACTCAAAGTGAAAAATTCTCAAGCAAACTTGCAAATTCGTATTCCATTATCCAGTCGTCCTCAAGCACTTCCAAGGCTTGATTCGTGTTCTTGAGGTAAGTGTAGGTAAGTATGGATCATCATCCATAGTCATAACACGTAGAAACTCATTGTACATAAGTCATATTTTCATGTTTCTTTGTTTATTGTATTTCAAATTATAACATGTTTCAATTCATTCTAACCATATTAACGTGATCACATGATGATAAGGAACAGATCTGGGCCAACGTTTACAAGGTTTGGTGGCCAAATCATAAAACGTCATTGTTAGGGCTTCAAAACAGTGAAGCTTTGAACCTCACGTTATATCCACTTTCAGGATAAAAGAACACCACCATCGTGTTTGTAGGATCCCAAATATACGATATGAGCTTTCGTTTTGTTTTGAATGATGCATTTTTGCAGGTTTTAACATGATTGCAGGTCGGAGAAGACGACCGGAGCCCTAGCTCTGGTGACGTCTCAGGCGAAGACTCCTTGACCACGTGTGTGGCTCGTTCCGATTGGCCGATTCTGGAAACCTGGGTCCCACGCGTGTGTATGCCTGAGAGATCAGAAGTTCCAGAACGATGGACTCATATATATATATATATTTATGAATATACTTTAATACATAGATGTATCACCTCCCCAGCGGTTCAACATGTGCACGCTATGTCACTTTCCTCTCAAGGGCACAAGTTCGAACCCTACCTTTTGCTAATGTTTTTTCTAACATCTTTCTGATTTACGTAGGTAACATATACAACCTCCAGAAGTTCTGGAAAACAGAGGAACGATTTCCAGAAGTTCTGGAAGGAACAAAAGCGCGGTCCCTAGAAGTTCTGGCAAGGAACGATGACCCAATTTCCAGAAGTTTTGGAAAGAGTGAGCCAGAAGTTCCAGGTCAAACGAATCAAAAGTTCTGGAAGTAACGGTTTCCAGAAGTTCTGGCAAGGTAAGTTAAAGCGTGGTCCCTAGAAGTTCTGGAAAGAGTGAGCAAGAAGTTCTAGGTCAAACGCATCAGAAGTTTTGGCAAAGAACGATAACACATAAGTTATGGAGGGAACGGTTTCCAGAAGTTCTGGCAAGGTAAGTTAACGCAGTTCCCAGAAGTTCTGGCAAGGAACGATGACCCAATTTTCAGAAGTTCTGAAAAGAGTGATCCAGAAGTTCTAGGACGAACAGAGTCAGAAGTTCTGACACAAAAACACAAAAAAATCATTTATTTTTCTAATTAAAAACTAAATAATTAGAATTGGGTTTTTTCATTAAAATCAATCATAAAAAACTCCAAAAAATATTTTCTTTCATTTATTTAGGGTCACTAACCTAAAAACATTTTTCTACTAATTTCCAAAATATTTTCACTAACATTTCCTTATTATTCTGATTATTTATTTACTATTCCGCATTTAAATTCTAGAAAAGTGTTTAGGTCGCAAAGTTTTACTATGTAATAGCGTAAGATTTAATTTCTGCATCTTTACATTTCCGCACTTTACTTTCCGCACCTCCTATTATGTATCTACCCCAAAGGCATGTAATAACGTAAGATTTACCTTCCGCACTTTACTTTCCGCACTTTATTTTCTTATACATATATCTAACTGCTAATAATTAGGATTTGCATGCTAAGACTAAAATCAATCATAGATCACTTCTAATCTCAAGATAACATATCTGAATACAACACACTCTTCACACTTGCACACTCCTTAGGGTATCCTCTCTTGTTGCCTTACAAATAAACAATGGTCATGTCCCTCAAACGTAGGGATATCTTAGCTAAGACACTCACGAATAATATTATCATAGTCCCTTCGATGCAAAGATCATAGTCCCTCAATGACCATCGATATTGCCTACGAATATATGATCTCGTCCCTCAATTGTTGCCTACGAAAAGTGATGACCGTCCCTAGGAATATGCTAAGGTATCCCTACATGTTGCCTTCTATGACCATACGATGATCCTACGAATGTCCCTTTACATCCAACGGATAGAGTTACCTACCAACTAATGGTATGGATAGCACTACCCTAAAGGAAAGCAAAATAACATGAAAACGACCATTTTGAGTAGGTAATAGCCTCTTAATTGCTTGCTCTATCAAATACATTTTACACCTCACACTATTTTCAAAAACTTTTTCAAACACATTGTATACATTCCAACGTGAATCATTACAAAGTTAAACATTTTTCCAAAATAAAACATTTCCAAACACTTCGTATATATTCCAGCAAGAATCATTACGAAGTCAAAGAGAAATGCCCTTTTCAAAAAACATCTTTTCAAACACACACACAAAAAGCAATTTATAAAGTGAGCTAAGAAATTAAGAGCCCGTAGATAACTACGGATGGAAAGGGTGCTAATACCTTCCCTTTTTATATTTGTCTCCCTTACTCAGAATCTAACAAAGGTCTTTTCCTGTTCTTTTCGCCTTCCCTTAATTGGACAAAAGAAAAGTCGGTGTCGACTCTTGCTATCCGCAACATTTACGATAAAACGTAAAACAAACAAGTCAGTTCTCCCACCGTATCACAGACATATTGGTTCTTTGAAGCGAGGTAAGACCAGACTGGTTCACCCAATTCTCAATCTCTTTGAGGAGTTACTATGGAACCCAACCTTGAAGTTTCAGGCCATGTGCAACACATTTCAGTTCCTTCTTCAGGCCTCATTTATGGGAAAAAATATACGCTTATTAATAAACACAAACAAAAATTTAAAATTTATTCAACATAAAATAGTTATTTACTTACCTCCCTATACCATAGATATTGAGCACAATGCCGCTCATATCTAACTAGGAGCGGTGTATCAGACGGTTCTTCAGGAAATTCAACAGGCTCCTGTGGCGGCTGAGGAATCAATGCAGATGCACCCACATGCTCCACCTCCACTTGAATGCTTTTTTCGTGCCTCTGAGGAAGCCTATCATCGTTGTCAAATGTGCACATTCTGAAAAGCCAAAAAAAATCAAAAATTCAAATCAAAACACATTCTGAAAGTGTTTTGGCATGCAAAACGTGAAGCATTTCAATAGACTTCTAAAAATTGTTATGGTTTGTCATTTTGTAAACTGGAACAATTTTCAATGGTGTTTCGGTGCATGTAACCATACCGGAACAATTTTCAATTATGTTCCAAAATATAAAAAAAATGGAAGACTTTCAAATTCTGTTATAGTTCACAAATATGTGTCGGAAGACTTACATTATGTAAATTGAAAGACTTGTACAATGTGTTCCGGTTTATATTATGCCTCAGCATTTCAGAAGAGTTTTGTGTACAAGTGACAAATAAAATATTTTCTTAAATTTTATTATTTATATGAAGGATATTTTTATCCAAATTTTTTAATTGTTGGAATACAAATATAATTGTAGGATAAATAAAATGGCAGGATAATTTCTCTAAAAGCAGCCATAATAACAAACTAAAAGCAGCCAATGGAAATAAATTGGGCTTAAATACAAATAAGGATCATGGGCCTAATTTAACTTAAAAAAATCTATGACTCTCTATGTTGACTTAAAATAAATTTATCACTTATCATTGGACTATTTATTTTGTGTAACGAAAATAATCATAAAAAGATTCTTACTTTTTAGATATTTACTCTATCATCTTATTTATAAATTTCTCTTGACGAAATCCTTTTAAACAATTGTGTAAAATAATGCTTAGTTACATTAAAAGTAAATAAATATAAATAATTAACAAACTAAATAACCATATATAAAATTTATAAAGACTTGTGCTGAAGTTAAGAGTACATTATTTTGACTCAACTTATAATCATTTATCTCATGATAAGGCTTTATGTCACTTTCAAAATTGGATACGAGAAATGAAATCTTAATCAAAATCACCGACAAAATGTGTGTGGCGCTAGCAACTTGGTCAACAATTCTTCTCATAAGGGAAGTAAAAGCAGTGTCCCAATCCATTTTTCATTTTATTATTATTAATATTCTTCAATGAAATCCTTAGATTTTAACAGCTGAATTTAAACCTTAATCATCGTAAAATCTTAGGCTGAATTCTTATGGACACGACAAAGCTAAGTTTAAACCCATACTGTTTTCTAAAACAACTGACCAAATCCAGTTCTATCTTTGGTGGGTCACTTTATCAAACGATATGGACCACCATGTGCATTTCATCAGATTTTGTCTAACTATTATTTTTCTTAATTTCATTTGTTAATTTGAGGTTATTCATTTAATATAATTAGTTGGCATATTAATTAGGTAACCAAAATAAAGTTATATTAATTATGACCTTGCTTAAATAAATTGCATTCATAATTAATTTCTTAATCCACTTCATGTATGTGAAATTTCATTTTTGTCTTCAAGAAATGAGAAATTTATTTTTGGTAAGCATCCTATATAATAGAAATCACATTGAAAAGAGTTGAGTGTAAACTGAAAATATATTTTTGGTTTTAAATTGTATGTATTTTTTAAATAAAACGTGTATGTGAGAACAAGTGAGACTAAATTTAAAATAAAATTCAAAATATGATGCATATCAGAAGTATATTTTCGATTTCATTCAAATATTTTAGAAAGTGAGAACAAGTGAGACCAAATTTAGAATAAATTCAAAATATAGTTCATACCGAAAGTATATTTCCGATTTTACTCAAAAATTTTAAAAAATAATGCGTATCAAAAATAAATTTTTGATTTTTTAAAGAGTATTTTAGAATTTTTACATAATGCGCTCCACCCTAACGAGGTAGGTTAAGAAATTCATCTTCATAATAGTATTAGAATGGGAATGATGCAACTCAAGTCTTTATAAGGAAAATAAAACCGAGCATGGATATCAAGAGTTTGAAAAGGAAAATAACATTGAAATATTGTTGATTTAATAATATGAAGTAAATTAGGTCCTTAATTGTCACCATCAAGAGTAATGTCCCTTGCCAATAAAAAAATCATAAGTAATGTCCAACAATAAATCGTTGGCTCATGAATTAATTACACGTAAATGAATGGGTCTTCATAATTTCATCTATTATAGGTTGAAGAGTGTACTAGTATTATCTATCCCATCATTTTTAAATCATACAAAATTTTGATCATTTCAGACTGTTTAAAAAAAAATAATTTATTTTATGTAAAACTAGAAATTATGTTTAATTTTTTGAAATTGTCATTTATCAATCATTAACTTTTATAAAAAATAAATAAAAAATAGTAGAGAATAAAATCAGAAAAAATCATTAATATTATATTACTTATTAATGTAACACAAATTACTATTCAAAATATGTTTTCATAAATAATTTAATATACTCTCTATCTTAAAATAAAAGTTTGTTAAGATTCTTACACACAGTTTACAAAAATATATTAACGAATAAATATAACAATTTTATAAAATTATTTTTAATTATTAGTATTGATTATTATAAAATGTTTCAAATATTTCAAACTTAAATTATAAAATTATAATTTTGTATGAAAGTACATGTGCCTATAATTTGTGACCAAATACTTGTGCCTATGCAAGACCTTCTCCTCTCATAGGGCTAGTTGTCGTCCAATATTTTCTTTATGTGTTGGAGCTCTTGTCTTCATCGTCCCATTTTTTTCTTCCTGGAGAAACTATAAACTAGTGTTACTTAACATTAAGAAATAAACTCTTCAAAACTCATGAAATAAAAATAGGTGGACTAAAATAAATGAGATATAGATTTATATGATCACAAAGTTGGGTACCTAACTCAGTTTCGTCCATTAATAAAAGGGACCAACATTCCAACAATAGGTAACAATGATGTATACCTGATTTTGAGGACAAAGTTATATGAACATGAGAGTTTATAACATACTGGTCATTTTGACAAATTAACAATAATAGTAGATTATCCAGAAAATGCTGTGGATGACAGTAGAGAAAAAGTTGTAGAAATTGTACTTTAGGTTAAACCACTCTTTATTATACTAATGTTTGTTTTGTCAAGCATATTAATTAGACTTACCGGAGGGGCTACTCACACTGTCATATAACAATTTAAATATATGGCAGCTATACTTGAATTTCTTACTCTTCAAGAAAATAAAAAACTAGAAATTTTACATTCTCTTCATCATTATCATCCTCTTTTCATGTTCCATATTCTTTTTCATTAGGTGTAAGACTAAATTCTTATACTAAATTTCAATCAATAATAGGAACAAATTAATAAATTTCATTTTGATCACTTAAATTATTTTTATTCCATTTTAACTCTTAAAAATATTAGACATTTGAATCTATTAAATTTTTATGTTTTATTTTACTCCTTTCAATTGTAGTATATGTTAAACAATAAATATTTTTTTACATAACCTTACATTTTAGTGATTATGCATCTCACTTATAAGATAAAGAGTTAACCATACAAAATATTTGATGGACCCAAACCAAAAATAATTAAAGCATTTAAAATTTGTAACAAGAGCCCAATTTAGAGAGAGAGAGAGAAAAAAAAACTTAAACCACCCTAGTAAAAGCTAAAAATTACATAAGGGATTAAAGTGTAATTTAGTTACTTTTAATCCATTCTCATTATTTCTTGAAAATACCAATACTTTATATTAACAATAATAATCAAGATATCCAATCCCAAAATCCTAGTAATTGAAAATAAAGTCAATGATTAAGGTCTTAATTAATCAATTTCAATTCAATAAATCTCTAACTTTAAGCCTAATATTTATGACTTTTCTTTCTCTCTCTCTCAAGCACACTCACATATTACATATGCACAAACCCCACCTACTCTACTCAAGAGTTACTGATCTTTGATGCTTAAAGTGTTCTACCCTTGTACTTTTTTCTTTGAACAATAATGATCACACTATTTGCACAATTCTCATGTCTTCAAACTTTAGTTTTGAAACAATTGGTGAAACTTTGTTGTTCAAAAACTTAGGTTTATGTTTTATTGTCACATGCATTCATGTTTTGTTTCATATGATTCTGTTTCCACTGAATTCACTTCAATTTGTTCTGTCATTGGATTTTTTTGTGGAAGCTTAAGAGTTTTTTTCAGTTGATCTAGCTTTCATTGAGCAGAAAATGGGACTGTTGCTAATTTTGCTGCTAATTAAGATACATTTTGGCCTCAGTACTCAACAGGTTCATGAATATGCAGGTATGAATATGAGTGTGTTTTGAGTTCTTAGTTCATTGATGAAAAGTGAAATGTTCTTAATTTATGCAATCCTTTGATTTTGTACATTTTGGTATGAAACATTTCAACAGCATTAAACAATTATGATTGATTTCTTGGTTTCTAATTACTTATAGAAACTCTTTGAAGTGAACATTGGATCAAGATCAAAGATCTAGTTTGGTTTGCTCCAATGCTGTCGGTCACGGAAGCGGTTTTTCCAAATTCTGCTATGCTATACATTTTGTACTAAATTGCTTATCACATAACAAAAGCTGTTTGTTAAAATTCATCTGCATTACAAAGCTATAGCGCCGTTATGGCCACTATTTGACATCATTGGCTTGATCTTAGAATAGGGGTGATAAATGATTGTACATTATAGAATTAGTTGTATGCACTTAACATCGTAGGCACGGGATATCGTTTCCGGTTAGTATGTAGTGAGTGTGGTCAGCCATTAGTTGGAAAGCAATTCAAATTGGTTTCTATCTTGCTCAAAATGTTTTAGCTTGGCATAGGTTTGTGTCAGTCTGACTGCATAAACATGAGCTTGAATAATAGAAAGGCACCGCAACCACTCTGGAGTGGAGATGTAGGCAAAATTGACCGAACTTCGTGATCAAATCTTGTGTGTTCTTAGTTTATTTTTTCCGTTTTCTTTTAAAGCAAGGTTGTTGCTCTAACACATGTAATTACACCTGCAGACACCAACCTACCACATTTCAGATTCAATGGTCATGTAAGTATTGCAGTCCCACCAACAGTATCATCTTCTTATATTCCTTCAAGTATTGCACAGCCACCTGCCAAGTCATCACCGAGTGTTCCTGCTAGTATTGCATTTCCACCTTCCAAGTCAACTGCCAGAGATTCTACAAAGAAACGGAAACATGCTTCTTTGGATTCTCCAATATCACATCATAAGCATCACTATTCTGGAAAAAAGAACCGCTATCCAACTCTAGGACCGACCTCCTCAATCCAAGCACCTACTTACAACAATCAAGGTTTGATTCCCTAACCGAAAGTGCTTAAAAAATTATCTTAAAATCTCATTAATTTCATTTATTCTCAAAATTTGTTTTGAATACATAGGCCCTTCATTCCTCAAACCACAACCTCCTTTCTCTTCCCCAAAGAGCAAGTTTATCCATGCACCTGTGCCCGCACCTGCACCATCACCGGCATTTCGGTCAGGCCATCTAAATGGTATAAATCCTTACTTATTTATATCACTGCTTTAAATTGTATTATTTCATTTCACTTGCCTTTTCTTTTAAATATCACCTGATTATTTGTTAATCTTTGGTCATCATTCATCAGTCCCGCCTCTTCCACCTAGGATTTCACCTATCGGTTCATCATTGAACAAGATTAAGACTCCACCGCCAGCATATCAATTGGTTCTTCCCCCTCCACCTCCTAATAAAGGTATTCTAAACTTAATCATGTATCTATATTAGGTGTGTTCATTCTTTTACAATCATTTCAATAAATCTATCGGATATTGATCCTCCTGCAGATTGCTTATCCGTTACTTGCTCAGAGCCGTTGACTTACACACCTCCAGGATCACCTTGTGGATGTGTATGGCCACTTCAAGTTAAAATCCGTGTCGGCATTGCAACATACAAGTGTTTTCCTCTGGTTTCAAAGCTAGCTAATGAAATTGCAGCAAGTGCTATGCTGAACCATACACAAGTTCGTATCGTCGGAGCTGATGCAGCTAATCAGCAACTAGAGAAAACCGATATTATCATTAACCTGGTACCAAAAGGAGTAAAATTTGAGGATACCGCGGCATTATTAATATTCAAGAAGTTCTGGCACAGGGAGATTCTAATAGATGATTCCCTCTTCGGTACTTATGAAGTACTCTATGTTCATTATCCAGGTTATACATTGGTTACAATTTTTTTAGAATTTATATAGTGTGCATGGTTTCATTAGTTGTCATCTCTCTAGATTCATACTTTTTGATAATGCATGCATGCAGGTCTTCCACCATCTCCACCTTCAAATCCCTCGGGTGTTTCTAGTATAGATAATGGGCCGAATCAAGGTCGTGACAACAATGGAATGATGATGAAACCTTTAGGAGTAGCTATTCCAAAGAAAAAGGAAGAAGGGAGCAACGGAAGAATGGTTTTTATAATTGCGTTGTCATCAGTTACTGCTTTGGTACTATTCCTTGGGCTTGCTTGGCTTTGTCTGTTGAAATACAGTTCTTGTATTCATCAACATGAAAAAGCTTCAGATAACTTAATGTCATCCTCTTCAAAACATTTAAGTAAGTCCAATTACTGACTCATCAAAAGCTTTATTGATAGTTTAGATAAAATACAAAATGAAGATCTTGTTTTCTTTAAGCATCATGGAAAATGGAATCAAAGGATGTTATTTTATAGAATTTGGTTTGAATGTGGCAGGGGCTGCCGGGCCATTAAACCATGGGATCATGTCAGGATCCGGATCACGTTCCTTCAGTTCGGGAACAGTAGCATTTACAAGATCTGCCAAGAATTTTTCCTTGAATGACTTAGAGAAAGCAACAAATAACTTTGACTCTTCTAGAATATTAGGAGAAGGTGGCTTTGGACTTGTTTACAAAGGTATTCTGAATGATGGGAGGGACGTTGCAGTGAAGATTCTCAAAAGAGATGATCAGCGTGGTGGCCGTGAATTCTTGGCAGAAGTTGAGATGCTTGGCCGCCTACACCATAGAAATTTAGTTAAACTGATAGGTATATGCATAGAGAAAAAGACTCGTTGCCTGGTGTATGAACTTGTCCCCAATGGAAGTGTGGAATCCCATTTGCATGGTAAGAAAAAATCACACTTCAAGAATTTCACCAATACTTATGTAAGTCAATGGTCAGTAATCTCTATTTTACCAGGTGCTGACAAGGAAAGTGATCCATTGGATTGGAGCGCCCGGATGAAAATTGCTCTTGGTGCAGCTCGAGGATTGGCTTATCTGCATGAAGATTCCAATCCGTATGTCATACACCGGGACTTCAAGTCCAGTAACATCTTGTTGGAATGTGATTTTACACCCAAGGTTTCAGATTTTGGATTGGCTAGATCAGCACTGGAAGAGGGAAACAAGCACATCTCCACACATGTCATGGGTACATTCGGGTAATAATCCCTTGCTAACACTTTCTTTTCATGTATTGTTGATAACTTGATGGTGAATAATGTTGTAAACTGTACCATTGTATTCTGTAAATCCTAATCTTTCAGTGATAATAGAAATTACAATTGGCATGAATCCATCTCATTGATATCTTGTTTTTGCAGCTACTTAGCTCCTGAATATGCAATGACCGGCCATCTTCTCGTCAAAAGTGATGTTTACAGTTACGGCGTTGTACTCCTTGAGCTCCTAACCGGTAGAAAGCCTGTGGATTTGTCCCAACCATCAGGTCAAGAAAATCTCGTGACTTGGGTGCGTCCACTTCTCACAAGTAACGAAGGTTTGCAAACAATCATAGACCCAGATGTAAAGCAAAATGTATCTATCGATACAGTGGTAAAAGTTGCAGCGATTGCATCCATGTGTGTGCAACCAGAAGTATCTCAACGGCCTTTCATGGGAGAAGTTGTTCAAGCCTTGCAGCTTGTATGCAGTGAGTTTGAGGAAACAAATTATATAAAATCAAGTAACTTTCACGAAGGAGATCTTGTAGTAACTAATACGGAAGGGAAGTTTTTGGAGGTTTCAGATGACAGAGTGGAGTTTTCGGAGTGTCAAAAATCAATTTATGGCTATCAATCCAGTGAAGAAAATGTAAGATTATCAGCTTCTGAGCTGCTTAGTACTTCAGGCCAGGAATTTGAGTCATTCAGGAGGAAATCAACTTCGGGGCCTATTACCACCGAAAAGAAAAGACATTTCTGGCAAAATTTGAGAGGTTTGTCTAAAGGTAGCACAAGTGATCATGGATTTTCAACTAAACTATGGCCTGGATCCCATTAATCTTTCACCACTTCTGTAAAACAAATTATGATGTTGATCTTTCTTCTTATTATAAAAAAATGTTTTTTTTTCATTCTCAACACCAAAGTCAGCCATGTTGTTGTTACAAACTTATGGAGCAAAATGAATAAACTCGTGTCCTTGTATAAGCTATTTTATGTTACCATTGAATTATAGTGTATCATGCATTTTCTCAGTTACTGAAGTAATATATAGTCAGATATTAAACACCATCATGCAGTTTATTAATGCTAAGCCATTACAAAAGAACAACTATGGTGATTCTGTGCAGAGCCGTCTCAAACTTTTGAAAGGCCTTGAGTAAGAAGTTGAAGTTAGATTTAGTTGAGTCGTGAGATATTTTTAAAGGACTCTATTTAATGGTAAATTAACTGTGAAATATATGTATGGAGACCCTTTTTGGCATAGATTAATCATGAAAAAGTGTGAGGCCTTATGTTGTAGGCCACCCCGCATACCCTCAAAGTGTCAGAGGCCTTATGTTGTAGGCCACCCCGCATACCCTCAAAGTGTCAGAGGCCTTATGTTGTAGGCCACCCCGCATACCCTCAAAGACGACACTGATTATTATTTTTCCCATGAAATAGAAGCTAAAATACTTCACCAAAGTAACTTATTCCTCCTCAAAACCAAGACTTTCTTGATTACTAATAATCATTTTTTCTAGAAATTACAACAAATAAATTACATCCATTTCCAATCCTACAGCCAATTGTTTTTTTTTTATGTTTTGTTTTTGATGTGCAACAGTTTGTCTTATCTTCATATTACACACATTTGTTTGTTTCTATAACACTTGAAGTGAATCTTCACTCAGCACATTATTTCTTCCTTATATACCAGCCAATTTTCCCAACCTATCTCTCAAAATCTTCACTCCCATGTACCTGCCACAAACATATACAGAAAAAACTTAACACTAATTTTACGATAACGCGCGTTTATCAGTGTCACGAATATGATTCATGTATGCATACGTAGTACGTACCTTCCCATCATCATTACAGTGGCTTGAGGATTTGTTCCCGGTGATTCAGTAAACGTCGAACCATCGACGACTCGAAGTCTATCAACATCAAGAACCTTATAATCAGGACTAACTACCTTCCCCACGTGACATCCACCATGGTAATGCCAAATCGTGATTATAGTGTCTTTGCAGAACTGCTCTAGGGATTTTGTGTCATTGGCATTTTTTGGTATGAAGTTGACATTAGCCTTCACACTAAGGTTAAGAAGTTTCTCAGCGGTTTTTTTCTTACACAATGTGTAGTTTGTGAAGTGTTCTGACTGGATTACTTTAAGTGCCATTCTGATCCCGTCGACGCAGCGCTTCAGATCGAGTGGATGACTGAAGTAGTTGAAGGTAATAGAAGGATTGTCATTCACATTGGTGTTGATCAACTTGAGCTCGCCTACGGACCAAGCACTGCCAACTTTTGACAAGACAAAGCCTCCCTTGAATGCTTCGACCGGTATGTCTCGCTTGTTCTTCGCGTAAGCTTGAATAGCTTCTATTGATCTTTGCTTAGGAGGAATTGTGGAAAGTTGTCCAATCTGGTTTATTGTTGAAAAAATGAAATATTACTTTACTTCTTGAACGCACATTTTCTGTTTTCGTTCTTACGTACACAAGTCTGAATGTTTTCACTTTATTTCTCGATTTTAAAGATTTGTATATGAAACAAATGAAACAACTACGAATCATTGAAATCGACAAACAAAGTGAAAATGGAAACGTTATTGCATACCTCAGCGGACATAATACCGTGATGACAGTGAATGCTGTTGTTGGACTGACTAAATCCACTGCTCGCTTCAATATATATACCTTTCTTGGTGATACCAACAGTTTGAATGAGTGACTGATGAATTGGCCGATTAGAAGGAACATAAAGTGCATTCATCGGATTATCTATCATTCCCTTTCCAACGAAACGGTTGTTAAGAACCACTGAGATGTTCAAGTTTTCGAGATCAGCTTTAGGCCCAATTCCACTCAGCAATAGCATTTGAGGAGAACCAATTGCTCCACTAGACAATATCACTTCACTTTTCACATCATTCCTTAACATTGCTTCAT
Organism: Vicia sativa; assembly: GCA_021764765.1. Classification (NCBI taxonomy): domain Eukaryota; kingdom Viridiplantae; phylum Streptophyta; class Magnoliopsida; order Fabales; family Fabaceae; genus Vicia; species Vicia sativa. Next base: position 123,187,421 of record CM038796.1, read on the forward strand.
GTTGTTTTCCATTTTCATCATTGAAAATAACACCTATAGCTTTTGGTCTTTTACCTGCAACAATAGCATGTTACTTCAGTCACAAGTTACTTTCAAGGGCCTAATTTTCCTTAATTTCAGATACGGATTCCCTGCAGTCGGAATTTCTTATCATCATAGCAGTCAATGACTTCGAGCAATCCAAAACTCGAAATCTCTACTATGCGATCACTGGCTGCAGCAAATTTGTTTCACATAACTCTCAAGTTTATCGATAACTTTTTAATTGTAATATACCTGTTGTATCAAAAACAATCTTTTGAACAGTGGCATGGACCAAAACTGTAAGTTTGTCAGTGTTTCCAGAAGCAAGAAGTTCAGCAGATGTGTGACGACGACCGAATCTGTCGAAAATGGTTCCACCGAGTTTTGTTCCATAAATATGATCATAAGTGAAGCCATTGAAAGGAGAGACTCCGGTGTCTATAAGGCTGTCCCTCACTGCTCTTTGAAAAGGCGAAAACTTCGGACGATGAACAATCTGCTTCTCAACCCAAGGGTATGACTCATTTACTAGCTTTGCATCCCAACCTACCTTACTTATAAACCTGCATTTCATATTCCATATAAACTTTTGAATGTATTCTGTATGCATTGTCAGAATATAAATTTCTTACAGTATTAATCAATTATAATCGTTAGATTATTTAACATATTTGACTAATTAAATCTATCTTAAAACTCATACATACAATTAGTTGGTTGTGAGAAAAGAAGGTTGATTGGTGTTCTGACGTGTAAGATGGACTGGGCTATACCTAGGGGTGGCAAAACAGATCTTGACTGCTGGTCATGTCCGTTTTACCTGCAATATTTTACGGACTGAACCAAGATTTTAGGCCCGCGTCCTATACTTTATCCGCCCTGCCCCATTTTTTGACAGGCTTTTGAGGGTGTGGGCATTAATAGGGCGGACATGGATTCTCGGCCACATTTAGGCCTTCGATGTGCATGGCCTGCTCAGTCCCATTTTTTGGCACGACGAGTCAAGGTTTTTGGTCCCGCCCCTTCTCTATTTTTAAGACTTTTGAATGGCGGGTGTAGATTGGATTGACATGCCCATTTGTCATCCATAACTATAACATAGATCTAAAATTTTGCTATGATTAAATCGTGGTTACATAAAATCTCGTTACTCCCATACTACCGAAGATTTGCCAAGGTTCTAAGTTGAAAACCACGGAATTTCAGAAGTTTAAGATATATTTGGAGAAACTAATTAATTATACTAGTATAAATGAATTGCATAAAGAAAATTTGACCAATTAATAATGAATTTAATTTAAATTTTGTAGTTGGAAAACTGTTGCATTTTATTTTCCCAAAGGTTGGGACCATGCTGAAAAAAGACTTGAACCATACAATATAAAATACTTTCTATGAAATAAACTTCAACATGTGTTTGTTGTAACCTCTAATTAATACTAACCACTTTTAAAAATGCTAGAGAAAAAGGCATAAAATAAATAAATAACTAGCATATGTAACCTAACTCTCTAAATTAAATGCAATATAGTTCTTATGTCCTAATTTGGACTCTAATATCTAAAGGGAACCCTTAATGAGATTCACCAAAATTGGAGGTTTATTTTTTTTCTTTTCTTATGACAATGAATGTATTTTTCTTCAGATCTATCTTCCTACCTAATCACTTTAAAAGGACCACAGCTAGCATTTAATTCAATTTGACAAGTCTTTCATATAAGAAAAACACAAACACAAATGTCACCAATATGAAAGGGAGGTTCAATATTTACTATTTTGGCCTAAACTAATCAATTTTCTAATGCATGGATTTGTAACCACTATTTCTTTCAATCAAATAGTTTTTATTTATATAAAATAGAAACTTAAGAAAATTCAACAATCAATCCATCTTAAGCAACTTTAATAATAATAAAATGTAACCTTAGGTAACCAAAAATAATGTAATTTGGGTATGTATATACTTACTATTAAACATGGAAGAATAAAACACTGACAAACACTTGACAAAAAAACACTGTCAAAGAATTAATACATCATCATCTTCCACATAGCTCAACTAGATGCAATGTATTCCTATGGAAAAAAAATAATAAATTTTCTTTTTTTGAACTATACCATATAGTTTATATTTTATAAACTCACATAATTAAAATAAACATGTCTTATAAAAAAATTTCCAACCAAATTTTTTGTTCATTCAAATACAAATTAGTTCGATTCCGCTAAACATGCTCAATTAGTAATTATACAGAGACATCAGATACAGCAGTGTGATTCAGATTATATTTTATCTTAACAAAGATTTGAAAAATCCAACTAGTATGAAGAATTGAATTACCTTGGGCTAGCTCTAGTATAGAAACCAGCATTAATAGAAGTGCCACCCCCTAAAACTCTTCCTCTTGCATTAAAAACTCCATCAGTTGAAACAAAGTACTGTGAAGCTGAAGTTGATGAAAGATCTGCCAAAGTAATGTGAAAATTCTCAAGAAATGTTACATTTGGATTAGTGAATGGTACACCACCTCTTTCAAGCAACAAAACACTGAAATTCTGTGAAAGTGTTGCTGCTAAAGGACACCCTGCACCTCCACCTCCAACTATTATATAATCATAAGCTTTGTTCAATGATGTATCAGAAATTGATGGTGAAGAAAATGAACTTGCTTTTTTAATATAAGGGTAATCTTCTTTTCCTGCAAATCAAAATGAAAAATCCAATATTAGTAAAAATCACATGCAAAATGAGAATTTAGCCTATAGTGTGTGAGAAAAATGTTATGGAGTGATTGATGAGAAAGAAATGAACCTTGAGAGAGAGGTAGAAAGTTGGAGTTCCAGAACAATAGAGCAAAGAACAGTGAGAATTTAACTGTATCAATTGAAGCCATAGGAATCTCACAGGCTTTTACAAAAAGTATTCACTCACTCACTCAACAATTTGTTTCTTCCAAACCTATAAGTGTCTTCCTCTGGTTGGTCTTGTTTTCTGTGTACATCATATAAATACTTTATAAGATACATATGAAACCTAACTAGTAACTACTATAACTTAATTAGGATAGTAACATGATTAATTAGAATTATTATGGAAAATTAGGATAGTGACATATAACTTAAAACTAAGTTTATGTTCGGCTTTAAAAGTGTGTAATGTAGACTATATTATATAATTCAAAATTTCTTACGGTTAAAGTATTGTAATTAGTTAGAGTTTCATAAATCATAATCATAATCATAAATTGTAATAGTTTTGACACGGTTAAATTTAACGAGAGAATTTAAGTTCAAATTTAATTCTAGAAATGCATGACCTTTAAATCTCTTAAAGAAAAGCTTTGTTTGTCTCGTGTAAATTTCGCCGATTTAAGAGGTCAGTCTTACCGTCACCTCATACTTGATTTATTAGTGAAATATTAAGATTTGAGAATGTGTTTCTCTCAAGGTCTTATGATCGAAATTTAGTTAACTGCTAATAATTTTTGTGTTTGATTACAAAATAAAACTCAAAATCTAAATGGAGTCATACTAAGATTGATCTCTTTAAATTAGTCAATCGTTGAAATACAAATTATTCCTATTATGCAAGGTTGGATAGCAAATTATTAGTATTATAAAAAACACATTATTCATAAAAACACTTGTAACTATAAGTGAATAAAGCATTTAATGATGAAATGAATGCTGCGGTTAGAGTCAAGTGCCTACAACCGTTGGATTTGACAGTGTATTTTCATATGAATTTTATACAAAGACAGCTCACTCACTAGGCTATACAATGTGTAATAGTAAAGTTGTATATATTTAATATGCAACCAAAACTACACAAAATTCTTTTATTATTTTTCTCTTTATTATAGTTGTTGTTGTTAGATAGAGCATTCTCTAGACATTGTCTATTCAACTAACAATTGTACTTGACTTAACAGCCATTAATTCCATCTTCCATTGTTCAGCAACTACATTAAGAAGGACCTTAGTGAAGAAAAAAATGGAAAAACAAAAAGTAGTTTGAAATATTAATGGTATAGCTAGAAAAAGTAAATTTATCTCCTTTTGCTTTTTTTTTTCTTCTTTGTGGATTGATACCGGCAATACAAATTTATGTTGGTAATAATGTTCACTACTAACGGTATTCTACACTTAGCATAGGTTTTTTTATCATGGAAATTGATGTACTCCGGCTATGCTTATGAATTTACTGTCTAGTTTAATTAGGAAGTTAGTTTTTGTGTCAAATGAGCAATGCCAATGTTGATGGAGTAGTATTTTGCAACTGATTCTGCAAAACATGCATTGTTTTGTATAGGATTGGTTAAGAAACACAATTTTGAAATGAAGTAACTAACAAATAACTCAATATCTAATATTGACTTGTTTGAGCGTCATAATACATTTTAACGTTACATTTGATCATGAAACTCATAGACATTACTCATTTATATGTCAGAGGGGAAAATTTTGTTTAGATCACTCATGTCCCTCATTATAATTTGTAGAGTAGTTATCAATCATCTTTATTGTCATTTTGTTACGGACAATGTTTGAAAAACAATAAAGTAATCAATTTCATATCTATGATCCATAGTAGTTTCAGGTCGAAGGGTGATTATCATTATTTGAATAATTAATGACACTTATATAACACTATATGTGGTATTTTCATATTTGGACAATAGAGTATAAATATTACTCTTGACATTATACTTATGTAAATGTTATCTCCTATTTATTATCCGTATCTATACGATCATCAATTTACTCACAAAAAAGTATATATGTATTATTATTATTATCCAACATGACAATAAGTCTTGACTCTGAATACTTCTAAAATAGCATTCATATGTTTAATAAAGTCTCACAATTAAATTGCATTTTATGCGTCATTAAACAAAGTAATTATTCTAAGAAGTTTATTATGTCATATACAAATAACATAACAAATATAATGCATAATAAGTGTGATATATATATATATATATATATATATATATATATATATATATATATATATATATATATATATATATATATATATATATATATACACACACACACACACACACACACACACACAAATCTATTATTGGGCTAGAGGAACTAAAAGGAGAGACATGACTAACTGGTCAAAAAAGGCAAGGGTCCATCAGCCGAGTATATACTCCGGTCCATGACTAGCAGGTCCATGCCGACCTATGAGATCGGAACCACTGACGACTGAACATGGAAGAAGGTGAAGAGATAGCAGTCGGGCTCATACCCTAGATCTAGAGGTTATTTTGAGCCTGACCTTTATGAAATTGTTATGCAGTGTACGGTATATTAAGAGTGTAATCATTCACCATTGTGAGACGACGCAAATTATGGAAGTAAAAATCATTGGTGACGACGAACGTTTCTTGCCTTAAAGGCAGCTCGGTTACGTAACGTGAGAAGCCACGACTGTTACATGCAGTAATCACTAAGGTCCATGCACCTCTATAAATAGGGATCTTGACTGAGATATAAGTAAGAGACATCGCTTGGAGCTTAAGTCATCTCACTTAAAGCCTCTGAATCCCTTTAAATCAAACACTAAGTTTTTAGCAAGAACATTTGGCGCCCACTGTGGGGCCTCGGTAAAACTATCTCATGTCGCACTAACCAACCTTCGAAGAATGTCTTCTGATGGGGAACCTCCTCCAGACATGGTGTAATTACTGGCCATGATAGATGATCTTCACCAGCAAAATGACACTGTAAGATAACATTCGGGTTCTTCAGCATAAGAGTCAGGACGACACCGCTGATTAGGGGCTCAAATATGAGTTTCTCCACAATGTTGTCCACCAAGCAGAACGAGCATTTTGATACAGGTTAGTTGGTTCCTTCACTCGAACCAAAGGCTTGTGATATCATTTGTTGATAAAAAAATCAAAGGAGTCAACGAGGGGGCATCTTTTACTTGGGGACTTTCCTTTTTGAGTAACATATCTTTGGAAGAGACACACCACATACTCACCCAAAACCTTAAGGTGATAAGTGTACGGATTCTCGAACTTATAAATGTTCAAGCCTCCATATTTTTAACTAATGTGGGACTTCCTCACACTACTCACGCTTGTTTTCCCCTCATGTGTGAGTTTATCCATAATGCTCTTTCACTTGCATACATTTGTAGCGCAATTGCCACTTTTCAACGGGTCACCTCCTACCCAGTAGGGAATTTAGATACAAAGAAGTTGGTCCTTTCACTCGAATCAGGCTCTGACACCATTTGTTCAGAAAATTTGAGGGGTCAAATGAGGAGCATTTTTATACTTGGGAACTTTCCTTTTGAGTAACACACCTATTGCGAGATACATGTCACATAATCGCCTAAAATTATAAGGTGTGTAGGTTCTCCCACTTATAAATTCCCAAGTCTCTACATTCTTAACCAATGTGGGACTTCCCCGCACTACTCACACTTGTAATTCTTTTTCAACTGTTTTCTTATTTTCCCACAATAATGTTCTCGAATTCATCATCAATATATAGATTGATTGGGTAGAGAGAAGGATTAATTATTGAAACATTGAAGCATTTGAATAATGTAATGAGAAATCCTAAGAATGTTAGAGATTTGTTCTTGTTTGAATGAATGGTATTTCAAATTTAATCTAAGATGATATTGGCCCTATCGATTTCCCATAATTTCATGATAACCCTATATGAGATGATCTTGGCCCTATCATTGTGACTATTTTGAATAATGTGGTGAAAAATTAGTACCACTCATCTAATTTTACTTCAAGCTTTAAGTCTTTCCTTAAGAACCTGATTGGAATGTTATGAGAACTTTTGATATAATTTTTTCTTGTTTATAGGTATCTCTACCAATATCATCAAAGTCCCAATTTCTTGTGAATATTCTATTGATAAAATTATCAAGCTATCCCTTTGGTTTCCGAACTCTTTAATGTAGTTGGAAACAAACTATCCCCCAGTAATACCTTGAAAATTTTGGAGGATCCACGTATAACAATTGACGTAAATGAAAATCAGTAAGGGTGTAGTACAAGTATAATGAAATTAATAATTTACATGTGACTAAATTACGTTAAATAGGCAATAGTTTCCTCTCATATGTTTCTTCCTTCATTCACTAGCTTCACCTAACTTGAAGTACAATTAAACCAAACAAGATACCTCGAACCATTGATACTCGTGACTTCTCTCCAAATCCATGAAGTAGTTAGGGTATACAGCATTAATATCAGTCACACTTTTGTCTACGAATATGGTCGTGCCAACCTAAAACATGAATTATGTCTTCAACACACATTGTCTGTCATAGAAACTTATGCATCATCACCAGCATTACTTTCAGCGGTAATTAAGTGGTTAGTATGGATTTTATTTAGAAATGAAAGTTTGGCATGACATCCTCTAGTATCTAGAATCTCCTTTTACGAATTACTCGGATCAACTCCTAATTTTATCACATGTAAGTTTAGTGCCTCAAATCTATGAATTGAAGAATGATCCAACAATCTTCCTATGATCGGAAGATAGAGGATGTATGACACATCATCAAGATTATTACTCATTTCACTAATGGGAAAATAAAATTATGGTGTCTCAGTGTGTTACATCTCAACAGAAGACCATGATAAATATAACCACATGTTATCCTACAAAAGCCCTTCAGTCCAAATAACTCTAATACTTCATGAAACCATGGTTCATATGGAGGCGCAAACTTTGCTATATTATTAGCATGATTTCTACACTTTAGTATGTCATGGTACTATAAAAATAAAAGCATCAATGTTATCTGATTCAATTAGTATAAAATTAATGTTTAAAAGTGAATTAAATATTTATGATATCTCTCTTTCCCAACGTTCCTAGTGGTATGGTTTGCATATCAAGGGAGTAGTGACATATCACCTGGGCCTCCAGGAAAATTATCAATGGTAGAAATTGTTGAAAGTAATTCCTTGTGTTGAAGTAGGTTGCTCGATAAAAACAAGAAAGTGTCGAAGAGAGTGTGTGTCGAAGATACTGCACATAGATTTGATTTGTTTTAGATTTAAATAGATTTTAGTTAGATCTAAAATAATAGAATAGATTTGATTTTGTACCAAAATACGTATTTTGGGCTTTTATAGTTTTGGGCATTGGCTTAGAGAGCAAGCTAACCTAAATCTATAAATAAAGGGAGTGACCCATATTTATGTAATCAAGTCAATCAATTCATTCACAGTATTTTATAGTTGCAAAGTGAATAATAAAGAATCAATTCATTGTTCTTCTTTCTTTCTTTCTTTCTTTCATATTGTTCATTGTCATTCTGTGGTGATATCAATATTGTTCATCAAGATTGGTAGAAATTCATCATAGATATTGGTGGATTCCAACATCTAGTATCAAGATTTCTGGTTGAGTGATTCAAGGGAAGAACGATAAAGAACGATCGTGTAAGGAGAAAAAGATTACGATGGCGATGAATTATGATGATGGAAAGATCTTGAGATCTTTGGCTTCAAAGTTCGATCATGTGGTAGTTTCCATAGAAGAATCAAAGGATATGTTAACTTTGTCGAAGGAAGAGCTTCAAGGGACGCTTGAATTTCATGAACAAAGAATAGATCAAAGAGCTGCAACAAATCGAAGAGTGGTGTGGCTCGGAATGCTCAATCAACAAAAGACAAGAAATACAAAGGAAAGTGGTTCGACAATAAAGGTAGACGTGGCTACAAAAATTCGACTGCTAGAGGAAACCAAAACGAAGAAAATGTTTCGAATCAAATAATACCACAATACTAAGGCAACCAAAGAGGTGATGGTCGAAAACCTGATAAAAGTTGCATACAATGTTACAATTGTCAAAAGTATGGTCATTATTCTAGTGATTGTTCAGAAAAGCAAAACAATCAAGAAAGTGATGCAAAGTTCGCAAAGTATGAAGAAGAAGAGATGTTGTTGATGGTCACAACAATATATGAAGAATAATTCAAGGATCAACAGTACTTGGATTCAGGATGCTCATCATACATGTCTAGAAGAAAAGATTGGCTTGTTAACCTAAATCCCTCAATGAAAAACATGGTGAAATTTGAAAATGATAATACTCTAGTAGCTGAAGGTATTTGAGATGTTATGATCACGAGGGAATATAGAAAAAGGTCACTAATTCGAATGTATTATACATTCTAGGAATGATGAGAAACTTGCTTAGCACAGGGCAGTTGGTAGAAAAGAATTACAAAGTGATTATTAAAGACAGGATGATGAGAGTCATTGACGTGAATGGAAGATTAATCTTGAAGGCCTCTATCTCCAAGAATATAACCTTCAAGATTGAACTTAATGTGATGGAGCACCAATGCCTTTAGACTTCAGCTAGCAGAGACAAATGGAAATGGCATTATCGACTAGGCCATCTCAACTTTAGAGACATCAGATATTTGAAGAGAAATAATATGGTTTCAGGATTGCCATAAATTGACATTCCAAACAAAGTGTGTGAAGAGTGCGTGCAAGCGAAGAAACACAAGAATAACTTCAACAAGGATGCGGGAAGCAATTCAAAGTCTATTCTCGAAGTCATTTACTCTAATGTATGTGGACCAATCCAAGTGGATTTGTTTGGAGGTAACAAATACTTTGTCACATTTATAGATGATTTCAGCCAATAACTGTGGACTTATCTAATCAAGAAGAAAAGTGAAGTGAACGAGGTATTTTTCAAGTTTAAGTCTATGGTCGAAAGACAAAGTGGTCGAAAGCTCAAAGTTTTGAGAACTGATGGTGGTTGAGAATATGTGTCGAAAGACTTCGACAGGTTATGTGAAAAAAAAAAAGGATTATGCATGAGGTGGTCCCACCCTACACTCCACAGCAGAATGGGACTGCAGAAAGGAAGAATTGAACCATCATGAATATGGTTCAAAGTATGTTGAAAGGCAAGAATTTACCTAAAGAATTTAGGGGTGAAGTTGTGTCTACTGCAATTTATATTTTGAATAGATGTTCGATGAAGAAGCTAGAAGGAATTACTCCAGAAGAATGTTAGCCTGGTGTAAAATATATTTTATGTCGTCTGAAGGTATTTGGATATATTGCACATAGACAAGTTCCAGATCAGTTGATAAGAAAGTTTGATGACAAGTTGAGTCAAATCATTCTAGTTGGATATCATTCAACAGGAGGTTACAAGTTGTTCGACTCAGTGAACAAGCAGATTGTGATTGGTAGGGACGTGATCATAGATGAGCTTAAAGAATGTGATTGGACTCAAAATGTCAAGAAATATTCAGTGAGAAATTTACTTGAAAATCCAGAAACTCAAGTCGAAAGAGAAGTTCGAGAAGAGGAAACAACAATTATAAATCAACCAAGTACAAGTACAAGCAGACCTCGGAGAACAAGATGCATGCCTGCAAGATTGCAAGATTGTGTGGTTACATCATATAATGTGGTTGATAAAGAAGGTGAGTTGGTACATTGTACTTTCTATTTAGATGTTGAATTTGTAAATGCAACTGAAGCATTAAAGGATTCGAAGTGGGTGAAAGCAATGAACAAAGAAGTAAAGTCCATCGAAGACAAAAATACTCGGTCGCTTGTCAAATTGTCTCAAGGCAAGAAGACAATTGATGTCAAGTAGATATACAAATTGAAGATGAATCCCAAAGGGGGAGTAACTCAACACAAAGCAATGCTAGTGGAGAAAGGATTTCTCCATAAGGAAGGAATTGACTTTGATGAGGTTTTTGAGCCCGTGGCTAGGACTGAAACAATCAGGTTGGTTGTTGGTCTAGCAGAAATAAATAGTTGGCATATATGTTAGATGGACATGAAATGTGCATTCCTGAATGGACCTTAAACGAAGAGATTTATGTTAAACAACCAGTTGGATTTGTGAAACATAAGAAAAAGAGAAAAGTGTACATGCTTCATAAAGCCACGTATGGATTGAAGCAAGCTCCAAGAGCTTGGAACAAGAAGATTAATAGTTTTATAAGGGAGAATGAATTTGTGAACTACACAACTGAACATTGAGTATAAATAAGAATATGAAATAGTGAATTGCTTATACTATGTCTCTATGTCGATGACTTGTTAGTCACAGGTAGTTGCAAGAAGGATATCAAAGAATTCAAAGGTGGTCTTAGCAAGAAATTTGAAATGTCTGATCTGAGTGACATTTCATATTGCCTTGGTATCAAATTCTACAAGACTAGTAGAGGTTTGACGTTGCATCAAAGAAGATATGCAGAAGAAATTTTCAAGAGATTTGAGATGGAAGAATGCAATTTTACTTCGACACCTGCAGAACTAAGACTGCAATGGTCGAAAAATTTGGAAGAAGATGATATCGACCTAATCCAATACATAAGACTTATTGGGTCATTAAGATATCTTTGTCATACTATCCCTGACTTAGCATACAGTGCAAGTATGGTAAGTAGATTATTGTAGAAGCCAAAGGTATCACACCTAGTAGCAACAAAGAGGATATTGAGGTATCTAAAAGGAACTCTCGACTATGGAATTTTATTTTCTACAGTTGATAAAGGAAAAGAGTGCAAGTTAGTGGGATACACTAATTCAAGTTAGTGTAGTGATGCTGAGGATCGAAAATTCGCAGTAGGATATGTGTTCATGTTAGGTTGTGCATCAGTTGCTTAGAGTTTGACAAAGGATCCATTTGTGGCATTATCATCATGTGAATCAGAATATATAGCTTCTTCTCTTTGTGCATGTCAAGCAGCATAGATGGTGAACTTGGTCGAAGAGACTACAGGTAAAGATCATGGAGCAATTACCATGAAGATCAACAACATGTCAGCCCTCAACTTGGTGAAGAACCCGATAGCACATGGTCGAAGAAAGCACGTCGAAATGAGGTTCCATTATCTTCGAGAGCAGGTAGGAGATAGGAAGACGAATTTGAAACACTGCAGAATTGAGAATCAGATTGCAAAAATCATGACGAAGGGTGTGCATGTCAAAATATTGAGAAGAATAAGAGCTATGATGAACATAAATAACTTAGAAATAATTAATTAGGTGGTGTGTTGAAAGTAATTCCTTGTGTCGAAGCAGGTTCCTCAACAGAAACAAGGAAGTGTCGAACAGAGTGTGTGTCGAAGATACTGCACACATATTTGATTTGTTTTAGATTTAGATAGATTTGATTTAGATCTAAAATAGAATAGATTTAATTTAGCACCAAAATAGGTATTTTAGACTTTTATAGTTTTGGGCATTGGCTTAGAGAGCAAGCTAACCTAAATCTATAAATAAAGGAAATAACCACTATTTTTGTAATCAAGTCAATCAATTCATTCACTGTATTTTGTAGTTGCAAAGTGAATAATAAAGAAGTTTTTCACAGTTTGTGGATAGATAGTTACTCTGTAGAAAACTCATTGTTCTTCTTTCTTTCTGTCATATTGTCTATTGTCATTGTGTAGTGATATTAATCTTGTTCATCAATATTGATAAAACTTTATCATTGATATTGATATATTTCCAACAGAAACAACAGGTCCATCTATGTGCATGTACAAAAGCAGTGAATGCATGTATGGAAACAACAAGTGCATTGTCATAACCCAGAGATCCATGACCACGATCCATGATCACGAGAAGACAATCTTTTAGTAGCACGAGATGATTTTGCAACTACATGTGAGGATTTAGCTTTCCTCTTCGCACTGAAGCGTGTTGAACAATCGATCATGCTTGTATCATGGTTGTTCAACAAACATTTTTCTATAATCACATAAGACAATGCATATCATGAGAAACATTATTTTCAAAAAATAATTCAAAACAATATTTAATTAAAGAAACAATCTGAGTTTTGGTTTCCTTATTAGCAATTCAAATTTTAAAATTTGAATTGACCTATCAAAATTCATACAAACATAAACCTTAACTCCTCAAATTTCCAAAACTCAAACTAAAACTAAGTAGCATAAAAATTATATGACATTTCTATTTGATGGAATATAATGTAGCTTAACTAAAATCAATGAACAAATGAAATGCATCAAAATTAGAAAAAGAAATGCGTGGATACAAAATTTATCAATATCCAAAAGATGTATTCGGATATTGTGATTCAAAAAAAAAATTTAGTCCTTTGATAAATATGGTTTCAAGTAGTGTGTGGTGATTTTCAACTTCAATTTTTGGAAAAAATTTTAACTTTTTTAGATGTGTGTCGAAAAAATAATAAATGTGCAATGAAAACTCTTAATTAAGGCGTACAAACAAAAGAACTCACAACTAAACCATAAAGGAAAAAAACAAGATAAACCACAATAACAGCCATTAGAGTTTATCAATGGAGTACCTTAAAAAATGTACAATATCTTATCATTAATATAGGACTTTATTTTTTATCGGTAGAATAAAATAAATATGAATTGCATAACGACAAAATAGTGTTTTAAATATGCCTTAATTATGCTTTAAAAACAAGTACTACTATTTTTCATCTAAAAATATGATGACATTAATATAAAATATTTCATTCGTATATGAAAATTTTGGAATTTGTTTGAACAAATGTCTCAATAGAAAAATAAAATCAAGAGAAAAAAAATAAAGGAAGAAAAAGAGAGAGAACTTGAGCATGAACTTACTATGGGCAAGGGAAATTAAGATGAGGTGATGAAATTAACACAAGAGGAAAATGTTGGCAATACATGCAGCTCCTAGATAATGCCGAATGTGATTTAATCTTAGTTAATTAAATACAATTAAAATATTAATTTTTATATAAATATTTTACTGTAATTTTTAAACGAGATGATATTTGCTTTAATTTAAAACCAGAATTGTTTTTGAAATGGTGATATTGAAAAGGTGCTCTAGAGAAAAAAAATTAATTATCATATTTACCGACAAAAAATATTAAAATTATCATTTTCTTCACTACTTTTCAAAGTATTCATATTCAAACAAACAAAAAATGTTGCACAAAACTCAATCCGTGTGAATTCACGTATATATTACACAATTTAGAAGATAAATCAATTGAATTAACGTCTCTTATAGATTAAATCAATCTGATTGATGTCTATGCTTTGGACTTCAAAGAAGACACCAATTTATTTGGTGTTTATCTATTGCATTTTTTATAAATTAAATATCATCGTTATATTTTAATAAATATCATTTAGTATAAATAGGTGTGTGTCTTTTATTATTTTTCACACTTCTTCTCATTTTCTTCTTAATCTTTTGTTCATTTATTCTAACATGAGTGGTAAAAAAAGCATATGCAAGTTTTTATTCGAGAAACAAGCGTCCGATGAAGATGTGTTTTTAAAACATTTGAAGTTGTGAGCAACTTAAGAGGAATTTGTTCCCTTGGTTAGACAAAGAGATTAATGATGGTGAAAGAATTAGAAGAATTGAAACACTTGTTTCATACATATTTATTGCGGGTGACAATGATGATATCCAACAGTTGTGGGTGTCAGTTAAAGATGAGAATGATGTTAGGGATATGATGTTTGCACCAGACGATATCGTTTTGATTATTATATGTTCTTATATATGTTGTGGTTTTAATTCTTTTTATTTGTTGGTTGTGTTGTTGTTTTAGGTGTTTTTATGTTCTTTTTGTTGTAACCAAAAGTCAATATCTTTATTAAATTTTAAGGTTACAAAAAAATTAACAACATAATAAATTATCATACAAAGCATGTTCCAACATTGGGAAAACATTTTTGTGTGTGTCTGGTAAGACGACATCCTAATCTTCTTTATGTTGGCGCAGGTTGGACCAACATAGTTAGCACTCCAACGCTCAACTTAGTCCAAGATTAAAGAAGAGTGTAGTGAAAAATAAAGATCAGAGATTGTACCTTGCTCTTAACATGTGAACTGATTTTATACTATGGATCAAGTGAAGTGAATTTGACATAGATTAAGCCTTAATCACAAAGGCCTTTGACTAGTCATGAACAATTTCCTTCAAGGCTTTTCCAGGAACTGAGTGAGCCGATGGAAGCCTTAAGTAATGTTATTCGGCCTCTAGGACGTGGTCCGGGGTGAAATAGAAGTTAAACGCTTAGAATCAATTGGGAAAAAAGTATTGGGGAACATATATAACAAAAGAGGTCTTGTCATTGAAACGCTTCATCACCCTCTTCTGACACGTGTAGTGATGTGGCCATCTAGGGCATGGTGCAGTTTATAATGCACTTGAGTGCACTCGAGTTGGCGTGTATCCATGTGTAGAAATCCAGTCATTAATCTTGTAACTTCTTTCTCCTGATTCATCAATATCACATAACCAAGTATCATCCTAACCAAAGCTTTTCTATTCAACTTTTCCTATTTTCTGAAATAGATGAACGATAATACGATTGACCTAGTGAGAGGTTTTGAAGTTGAAACTTCATTCTCCTTGATAATAGGGTCATCCCTTGATTCTCATCTCCCTCCTCTTGATAGTGATCACCTAGAACTAGAAATCATACCAATATTTGATGATTCTGACTCATAAAGGGTATTTAAGAATCTCAAGGAGGAAGAAACTTCTTTATCTGTTTCACTAGACACCTTTCTATCAAATGTTGACAGAGGAATAAATTATGTCGAGTTTCCTATGTCCCATCGCGTCTTCTAAAAAGAGGAAATACAAGACAATTTGCAAAGGAGATAATACACTAAGTATTATATTCAGCTTTTCCTGAAGAACAATAGAGGTGAGCTCAACAATACTGATGTGAAAGTACACTTGGATTTTCAAGATCAATTTCATGTTATGGAGTATGATTGAGTGGATTCAAAAATAACAGACGCTTCATCGACTATGAACCATGGGGAAACTATAGATGCAACAAGCGTTATGGTCGACAATCCTTTAGAATGGTTAGCACTTCCAATGGAGGTAGAAATAAGGATGTACATATCCTTTGACGATTGTGTGGTCCTGTTCTATAAGTGTTTGTTTAGAAGAATAGGATGTGGCTACCTTTTTATAACCTTCAGGTGGTTGTTCTGAAATATTTAAAAGTTGCTCCTTTCCAACTTCATCTAGGGCTCTGGACATACATATGGGTATTTTAGCTATGCGTTGAGCACAGATCTTGGAATTCTTCAAGTCAATCCTTGGATCAACCTTTTTGCTCTTCTCAGGATAATTTTCACAACCATTGGCTCACACATGCGACCCATATTGTTTTCTACTATCTCTTTGCAGATTCTCTTTGCTTTTGTTGGATTATTCATAGTACTAGTCTAAGTACCATTTTAACTGGGACACTCACTCTTATTGTACCAAGTCGAGTTCTCTTTCTCCAAACAAGTGACAATGAAGGAGGAAATGAGATCTCAAATACATAATCAAGCATGGAATATGTTTAAGCCATGTCATTATCGCATAAATGTGTTAAGTCTGTATCGGATACACATTTATACATTTCACCTTTGTTACTCCTATTTTGAGCACTCTAGCAAAAAAAAAGACAAAGAAGTACACAATAGAGAAAGAAAAAGTGTGTGTGTGTGTATTGAATTCGTTACAAAGAAAAAATGAAATGATTAGGTAGATAAACCTTAAATGGAGACTTTGGTGTGGCCAGATGTCATCTTGAGTATTTGGTGTTTGTCGTTTCTCAGGATTCCGAAATGGAAGATCCTTCTTCTGGGTTCCAGGGTGTGTGTCCCTTCTTAAAGGTATCTCTTTTAAACGAAGTGTCAAAACATCACATTTTATATTTGTCTATCGATGTGTCGTTGGGTGGCCGGTCAACTTCTCGAGAAATATAGCGTGAAGAAGACCATTAAAACCTTATAATCCTAGAGTTTCCTTTGTTGAATGCTTCACTGAGGAATTTTTTGATCATCGGGGCCCAAATTTTTCAGCATTTTGCTACCTTGGAGTGGATATCTACCTAAGGTAGCTTACAGGTGGTTGACAACATGTCTATGGGTGATCAGTTTTGATGATTGGCTTCTCCTAAAGTTCTAGAAAATTATGGTGAAAAGTGGAGATCAAGGTTACATTTTACTCTTAATGTGTGAACTGATTTTTTTACTTTTGATCAAGTGAAATATATTTGATATGGATCAGAACTTTGGGCCCGTTTGTTTCAAATTTTCTTTAAAATGATTTTTATAATGTGTATAAAATAAATCCACAAAGAAACTTTTCATGAAAACCGCAAATAAAAATTTGGTTAGAATATTTATTTTTAAAATATTATTTTAGGTATTTTATTATTTTATTGAAACTGTTATTTTTGGATATCAAAATTTCATAAAATCACTTAATTTTGAAGCTATTTCAAATAGATTTTTTCTAAAATTTATTTTTGAGATACAACTTTTTGAAGAAAAAAATTACAATTTTAATTATGTTTTGATCTTCAATAATGTATGTTTATGTTATAGAAGATTAAAATTAGTCTTTTAACTTTAAAAAAAAATGACTCTAAAAAATTGCAATATTTAAAAAAATATATTATTATTAAATTTATATTCAAAAGTTAAAAAAAAAAATCCATATTTTAAAAGTTAAAACAAATGGGTCGTAGTCGCTTAGATGTTTCACTTGTCCAAAATAATATGTCCATACAAGTCACACCTTCCGTTATATTTCACTAATGATTGTTTAGATGTCATGTCAATTGTGTTATTTTATTTGACGCGTAGGATCTGTGTTTAATAAAAGGAGAATTGATCATGTTTGGAACCCTATATCCACTCTTTTGCGTTCCATTTTCCACCGAATTCTTCTCCGTCTTCTTATCCAAACATTAACCCTAATATTTGTCTTCATTGTAACTCATTACAGTTACTATTATGTGATCACTTCACGACAAGATACAATGTCATCTTCATCAAGGAGAAGAAATTCAACATCGTATCAATCCACAAACTGTCCAGGGATAAGGTGTGCGTGTGATGCTCAAATGATTTCGTACCATTGTAAAAATGGTCGTAGTAAAGGTTGACTTTTCTTGAGATGCCCGTATTGGCAAGATGAGGAAATTTGTAACCTATTTATATGGGATGAGGATATTGCACAAGGGTGAAGGAACTGATGTATATGAAAGGGTAGATGAAGAATGAAGTAAAATTTATAGCAAGGTGAGGGAGATGCAAGTTGTTGAAGCTATGAGGGGGTTGTATGAACATTATTTAAAGAAGAATGGGAGATTGCAGGTGAAGATGAAGTTAGATGTGTTGTCTGGAAAGTTGAAGTCATTGTGTCTTTTTTTCTACAATGGTCAACATGTATTTTGCATTGAAATATAATTGTTGAATTCATCAATGTTATTTATGTTCTGGTTGTAATATTGTTGGTTTTCTATTGTAAGGGTTGTGTTGTTTTGAATTCATCTTATGAAAATGTGACTTATGGAATGCAGTGGTATTTTGTTAAAATTGCTCCTTGTTCTTGTCTAAATTGAGATAATGTGACTTATTTGATGTTGTAAGTTTCATTTGGTATTAACATATAGTTAATTTTGACATAAACTTATAAAGTTGGTATGACCTATAAATTTGGCATCAATTGACATACAATTTTCTCCAATTGGCATACTTGGGGTAAAAGACTAATAGGTTAACTAGTAACACAAATTAATAAACTGCAAATTTTCATTCATTGATTAAGACAAATGTTTAAGTTGGTCCATACATCAAAATATTAAGTGATACATGCCACAGTAACATTATATTACATATTTGTTCATAACAAACAACATATTATTCATAAAATACATAACAAAGAAAACGCCATATGTCTTCATAATTGAGTCATTCTTTTGCAAATGTCTTTCCATTTTTTTGAAAGTTTTCCACCACTAGTCAAGTCTAATGTGGTTTCCTTTTCACTAATGACCAAAAGGATCATCGGGATTTCTTCTAGCACCACCAACTTCCTTTGTTTTGAGATTCCTCAGTCTGACACATTTTTTGTTTCGCAACACCCATAAAAGCACCTTTCTTGAGCTTAGTCTTTTGTTTTGAAATCTTGACCTATGAAAAGACTTAAGAGTTAATAAACATGAAAAAAGAGTTAGGAAAAAACTTTTAAGTGTAATTTAATACTTCAAGGGTTCACTGCAAGTTGGCCTTATTAAATATGTTTATGGGACTTTGAAAGGTTTGTTTGTGGAAACCTTTAAAGTTTTACCAATGAAAGTCCTGACAGTTTTTTTTCAAAGGTGATGTGTCTACACTTAAAGGTTGAGTATCTAATATATTATCATCCCTCAGTATTGATTCCAATGTGTTAGCGTCTATGCCATAGTATTTCAATAAAGAAGATTATGAATTATTGTTGACAGTTGGTGATTATGTTTCAACTAGTTGAGCTTATGGTTCAGCTTGAAATAGTTCAGTAGTAGGTCGAGCTTCTGGATCATATTCAACTAGTTCAGTAGCAGGTTGTGCTTGTGGTTCAGTAGTAGGTTTCACAAACCTATCAAACTTAGAAAGTTTATGCACAAGGGTTGTATTTATAGAACCACTTGTGTGGACTACAAGCTAAAAGGCCCAACTTAAGTGCACTATGTAATAATAATTATAATAATAATAATAATAGTAATATTATTATATTTTATAACTATTATAAAAATAATAATGATAATAATATTAACTATTATTATATTATATGATATTCCATATTCTCTAAAGTACATTGTACCTTACGGTGTTCTTTATTGTTTTGTCTTTTATCAACTTGCCCTTATGTGTGCGGCCATGTAGGTTCTCGACGTTGAAAATTATATTAAATCATATATTTAATATAATAAACAGTGAACGGTATCTAGCAACGCATCAATAATAATAATAATAATAATAATAATAATAATAATAATAATAATAATAATAATAATAATAATAATAATAATAATAATAATATAGACTATTATTATAAGGGTCATACTAACTAGCGCCTTATGGGCACTCTTTATGGATACCAAATATAAACAAATATTCTTTATAAAAGTTAATAATTTAAAATTTCAATGCATTAGTATTTCTAAAAACACTTACCACTTTAAGCACTTAAAGAGTGCTCTAAAGGCACTGGTTAGCATTTTCCTTATTATATTATATGATATTCCATATTTCTCTTAAGTACGCCATATCTTACGGTGTACTTTATTTATTTTGTCTCTCATCAATATGTCCTTATGTGTGTACCTTGTAGGTTCTCGCGACGTTGACAATTATATTAAAGCATACATTTAATATAATAAACTATGAGTAGTATCTAACAAAACATCCCTAATACCCAAGTCACGAAAATGTCATGTGATCTGACAACTTTTCCTATGATAATGTTTGTATATACAGTTACCATTTTGCCCTCATGTCTATATGGATACAA
This sequence comes from Vicia sativa, assembly GCA_021764765.1. Taxonomy (NCBI): domain Eukaryota; kingdom Viridiplantae; phylum Streptophyta; class Magnoliopsida; order Fabales; family Fabaceae; genus Vicia; species Vicia sativa. The sequence goes on from CM038796.1 coordinate 123,207,798, forward strand.
GGCATACAACACCGTTATCCAGTTCAATATTGGGCCCTTAGACATTTATCTTATTACGCAGGATGGACAAATTTTATCTAGGTCACTCATATTCCTCAACATGCTTTGTGGAATATCCATCAACTGTCTTTATGGTCGTCCAGTTACGAACAATGTTTGATCATCAATAAAATACTCGACTTCTCATCTAGGGTCCATAGTGGTTTAAGATCCAAGGGTGGTATACATCACTATTATTATGAGAATAACTTAGGACACTTTGCATAACTTTCTATGTAGTGTTCTCATAGCAGGTCAATCCACTATAAATATTACTCTTAATATTCATACTTATGTAAAGATTTTATAACTCTTTATCGATGATTCATGAGATGTGATCTTCAGTCTATCCACATAATAGTCTCAATGCTTTAATGTTATCTCACTTTACAATAAAGTTAGACTACAGATACTTTACGAGTAAAGTTCTTATGTTTAATGTAATCTCACGATTAAGTCACACTTAACATCACATTAAACGGATTAGCTATTCTATGGACTTTATTATTTTGTAAAACCAAACATAATAAAGAAATGTTTTTCAATTATTAATAAATAATTCGATATAAGCACTAAAACTATTGGCCTCTAGGGCTTACACCAACATCTCCACCATCATATTTTATGTTCTGGCCTTTTACAAAACAACCCCTAGTGTGTAAAACTACCTTAAATCTATACATTTTTTGTACGGTTAAAAATCCAAATTTAATTTAATTAATATTAAGACAACGAAATACAGTAGAAAATACAAATACAAGTTCGAAATAGTTGTCCTAAACCAATTAATGTTCCTTAATCCACCACTACTATTACAAAATGACAACATAACCAATAAGACGACATACATGAGACCATGCAGCTGCAAGTGGGGAATAAATACCACGTGGATCTTTGATTTTGGACTACAAACCGAAAGCTTTTATGTTTGAACCACACAAATCTTATAGAGAGGATGAGTGAACGCCTTTAGGAATGGCTTTCGTAACGATTATAGGTGTTTGACTATTTTTCCGTATTTGGAATTTAGTGAATGAATTGACAATGATGTGGTGCGATAAGACATAATGTTTGCGACGATGTATTTATTAATGAATACTTGATGATATGTGATGCGAGGATATATGTCTTTGTACATGATGATGTGATGATTTTATTGATGTTGTTAATAAATGCTTCCGATTTGTGAATGCATGACTTTTGACGATGATGAATTATATGTGACGTTTTGCATAATGCAAATATGATACGATGATATATTTATCTTGATTTGGAGAAATTATGGCGATGTCGGCTTTATGCCAATTTTGATTAGCGATGATGATGTTTTTGTGTTGTGTTGTTTTATTATCGAGTCACATACATTGCATTGGCGACGAGGGCTTTTATGGCAAGCGACGAGGCTTTTATGCCAAGCGACGATGGACTTTATGCCAAGTGTTCCTAATAATGGACAAAGCGACGGGTACCACATGCATAACATAGTCGTGTCCCATAGAGTCGGTTATGTTTATATTTGAGTTGTTTGGCGTTGGGTTTTAATTGATGGATGATGTTGAATTGCGATGATATATGATGCTTTGTTTGGTGATGATCTTTATGATGAACATGAAATGAATATAACTTGATAGTTTCATGATAACTAGGCGATGAATATAAATGATGAGCTTTGTGATGATGTAATTTTGATGAAATGCTTAATGAAAATATGATGTGATGATGTTTGCGACGATGCGCTTTTATGCCAAAAAGCGACGATGGGCTTTAGCCAATTTGTGATGATTTTATTTATGTTGATTATGTTATTAGCATTGTTTGATGTTGTTGTTTATGATTGCCGTGTTGATTAGTGACGTATTAACTTGTGATGATTTCGTGGTGAGGAACGCTTATGTGTTGTTGTGACGATTTATGTCAATGAGGTTATGGAGATAAAGTGTAGATTATACACATTAAAATGACGATTAGAGTGAGTGAGTTTTGGATATGTGTTGCAATTGCACTTATTAATCTATACCCTTTATAATTCCGAAACTATATATATATATATATTATCATGCCTTTAATTATATGTTTTGGATTATCTCACCCTTTACTTGTTTCGCCGTTAGCTTTACATTGGTAACGTGCAGGTTATGAAGACGGAGTTTATAGTTGCTGTTAGTCGAGTCGGTGTCGCTCTAATACGTAGCACTCGGGGGAAAATATTTATGTCGTCTTGTTGTTGTTCTTTTATTATTATTCCTTTTGTGAATAAGAATCATAATTTATGAAAAATGATTTGATGAGGAAGTTTAATAAAGAAGATGTTTTGATTTTTAAGAATCAATTTATGATTTCTGATGATTTCTATGTATCCGAGATTTATACTTTAAAGCAAACTGTTTAAAGTGATTTGGTTTTGAAGGTGTGACACCTTAGTATTGAATTTATGAAATTTTAAATTACTCTGACTTTACATATAAAACCTTGGGTAGTATTGGGTGTTACATTAGTGGTATCAGAGTAGGTCGGTCTGTCGGCCAGGTTATTAATGTGTTTAACCCTATTGTATGCAACATGTGTGCGAAACACTGTCGGTACTTGCTTGTTTCTATTTGTTTGTCTGCAGAGATGAGTTTGAAACAAGTGGGGGAAAAGTTTTACTTCTTGGTGGCACTTGTGGCTTAGAGATGGAGCCTCAAGCAGTGTTACGCTTTGGTAACTTGAACTGATCACCCTTAATCTCGTGTTGATAGTAGTCGGGATTTGTGTTGGTTGGGATAGACTTGTCTTTCCAGCTTGATAGTGTATGAAGCAGATGAGTTAGCACAAGGAGGTGCATGGTTACTTGAGTTGTGGGCAAATTTGGATTTTGATGAGAAACAAGATTTTGGCAAGCAAGCTTCTTGTTGTGATTCTTCTGAAGCATATTGTAAAGATGTGAGTGAATTACCGCCGTAGTGCGAAGTAAAGTTTTGATGGATGTAGTTTCTGGAACTAGTTGTGATTCGAAATATCCTTAGGGGATGTCTGCTTCTGAGTTAGACTTGAAGAGTCAACTTGAGGATTGGTTTGAGCAGAGTTTGTTTATTCGAGCGGGTCGCCTTGCAGTACTCCAGTGGTGTTGTTCGAGAAGAACAAAGGTCGCTCAAGTTGGTATGTCGTTTTCAGACAAAGGAGCGAAGTGGATGTTGAAGACAAGTATCTACTTCCAAGGACTGATGTTGGATAAATCAGTCATTTGGAGCTTTTGTGTTTAGTAAGATCGATGTGAAGTATGGCTGTCTACAGGTTAGTGTGTGAGCTGAAGATGTTTAGACAATGTTTTTCAAGATAGTGTATGGTCCTGGCGAGTATTTGTTGATGTCATTAGTGTGACTAATGCGTCAGGTATGATTTTGGAATGTTCAGACAGTACTCTCATGAGTAGCTGTAAGAGTTATTTCGTGTTCTTGGATATTATTTGGTTCACATCAAGTTAAGGAAATTGTAGCAAGCATCCGAGCTTTGTGTTATCAGTAGTGAAGTTAGACCAGTGCATGTCGAGTATTCTAAAGATAGAATTTTGAACTGTTGGATGAGAGTGCCTTAAGTAAGCGACTTGGACGGTGATATTTTGAACAATTCCGCGAAGACTTATTTTGTATCTTGTAGAAGACTTCAAGGGGTTATTTCAGAGCTTAGAAGTTCGTTTGTTTTGGATGGTTAGCTTTGTGAGTTTGATGGAAGATCTTTTTATAAGTTGGTATTGATCGTGGGTACTTTGACTTGAGATGGTTGAGTCGCTATTTGAACTTCGCAATGGGAAGCGAATTTGTTTGAACCGGTGAAAAGTTTAGCGAATGCTTTGATTTTGGTTTTGTTTAGTACTGAAGAACCTTGTGCGGTGTATTGTGATATTTCATTTTGGACTTAAGATGTATTTCGACATAGAGTTGGAAAAAGTGTATTGCTACCTTGGAACGATTTGATTTTCATAAGGAAAAATTGTCGGACGCGTGAGTTAGAGTTTGATGCGGTTGTGCTCATTTGAAATCTTAAAGGTGCAGATGTTAACGACGAGGAGATTGGAATTGTTGAAGACAATTCAAGTTTGAGTACGATCTATAAGAGACTTCGTCTGTTGTTGAGTTTAGTAAGTTGATATCGCGGATGACCCAAGAATATTTGATTTGAGGAATAGTTATTTTAAAGAAGGATCCATGATTGTTTGGAGACACTTGTTGAGATTAAATTCAGAAGGTTATTAAGGATTTGTTCCCTACTAACATAAGGATCTCGTCGGATGCTAATGGTCGCGGTGGATTATTAGATTACGACTAAGATAAGTCTTGATGGTAAAGAATTTTGTGACGGTGTGGTAGCCACGGGTACCTTAAGATGATTGATGTTTTATAAAGGAAAATGTTCTATTTGTGACTGAAGTCGGTCGCGACGGTGTTCGTGTTGGATTCCCTAAAATTTATGTTATGGTTCTAAGTCCAACCTGTGTTGTAATTACAGTAGTATGAGACGACGTTGATGGGTAGAGTTCTTGAGAGAGTGTTTTGGTATGAATTACCACTTTGGAAGATTGAAAGTTATGAAAGGTGTTTCGATTAAGAAACATGTGTATTGATTGTTGCGACGGTGCGAGGATGGTGTTTACTTAATACAAATTTTGGGAATTGAATTGTTATAAGGGAAGACTTCGTTGAAGTCAAGTGTATACGTCGAAGTTTCACAAGTGAATATTTGGACAATGTTTGAAAAGGTCAAACTATGTCGTGTATTTTAGAGGATCAATGGACGTTGATCAATCAAGAATGAAAGAGTGATTTTTCGAGTCGATGAGACTGATGTTACGAGGTATCTTGATGGGTATACGCTTTGAACGCATCCATTCTGAGTAATTGTGAAGTTGAGGATTTACCAAGTTGTTTTACAGTTGGCATCATATGCGTAAAAGTGACGCAACATGGTCTAGATATCGAGCATTAAATTTTAGCGAGGATGCGACATTGTTGAATTTGGACTACTGAGTTTTAGTCACAAGTCGTCAGTATAAGCCCTAGAATGCGTAGTGTATCGCAGTTCGGTTATGTTTGAGTAACTTGTTATTGTTCAAGGGTTGTATGTTGGTAATCTACAAGGACGATGTGACCTTGTGATTTTCTGGAATGAAAGCGATAACTGCAAGTGTAATTCTTGAGTTCGTACTTATGCGTGAATAAAGGCATATTTTTCGTGTTTGCGTAGCACGCGTGGTACTATCCTATTCTGATTGTTTTAGTTTTGGATTGTATAACCATTTTGTTGTTTTCGTTTTAGCGGTGGTGTCGGTGTTGTGTCGTAGGACTTTATGTTCCTATCTTTGGTGACTCATTTCCGAGGTGTCGGTTCGAGTGTGTGACTAATTCTATGGTTGAGGCGTTAGGATGATATCGATCTTGTTTGTTTAGTTCTCGAGTGAACCGGTGTGTCTGCGACTTGTTTGGTTGTTGGGTGATTAGTTGGTTCTCGAGTGCATTGTATGGGCTTTGCATCTCGGTATGGTTGTTCTGGACTGAACATTGTGGTTAGGGAGATGCCCTTATTTTTGGTGTATTTTGTATGTTGTTTAATTGACGCGAGGATTGAGTAGACGAATGCGTAGGCATGTTCCGATTTGTTCATTTTAATCGAAATTTCGAGGACGAAAGTTTATAAGTGGAGGAGAGTTGTAACGCCCCGTTTTAATTAATATTATATTATATTAATATTTTCGAGTTACCGATCAATATTTATTTTGCGACGAGAATATTTATATTAATCGTTATATCTGTTAATATATTTGGCGACGTTTCGTTCGGTCCGGTTTTTATTCCGTTCGGTTTGGTAAAATATTATTCGGATGCGATATTTAATTCCGCGGAATTATTTTAATTAATTGAGTTAATAATATTATTAGATATTATTAAGGTATTAATTTATAAAAATAAGTTAGGGGTGTGGGAAGTAATTGAAGGGATTGGGTATGCACCCTTGTTGCTAGTAAGAATACATATAAACCATTTTCCTCTTTTCTTTCCATTTTTAAACACCAAACCAAACATAGAAGCATGGAGAGAAAAAGAAAGGGTTTTGGGAAGAAGAAGAAGAAGAGCAAGAGGAAGCTTGAGGTTGGAGTTGTGGAATCATCAAGGATCATCCAATCTCTAGAGGTAAGGGGTTTGATTTTCCACTTCCTATAATTAGGGTTTGATAGGTATATTGTGAATTTGGGATAGAAATTGATGTTGTGGTTTATGAGTTGTATGTGTGATTGTTGAAATGACTTAGAAAATTTGAGTTAGGAGTATGGATTGTGGGTGTTTTAGGTGCTAGCTTGTAGAAACTAGAAATATAACCATGGAAATGCTAACTGTGAAAAACCCAGAAAGAAGACTGTCTGTATTTTAGAAAAAACGCAGGGGAAGAAGAAAGAAAATGGGTGGAGTGAACCAAGGGGGAGGCGTCCACCTCAGCATGAGGGGCGGCCGTCCTCCAGTCCCAGGCGTCCGTCTCCTTTTGTTTTAGGGGGCAGGGACGTGCGTCCCTTAAAGGCAAGGGGAGGAGAGAAAAATGCAACGTTTTCTGTTTTCTGTAATTCATGTTTTTCTGGTTTCTGCAGAATTGTTTTCTGCATAATTCTTCCCTGCTAGTTTCTGTTTCTGTTTAATTTCCTAATTCAACATACTACTAGTTAGTATTAATAAAATATAACTAGGACATAAGTTAGCTTATTAAATTTGGAACCCGATTATGTTCCGATTTTCCGATTTCGGTAATTTCGGCGACGGAGCAAGTTGCTCCGAATTCAATGAAAATTGACGTACTAGCTAAGTTTGACGTGTAGAACGTAGTGGGGAGGTTAATTTTTCGAAATTACGAGTTTTTACGAGACGATCCAAAATAGGCCAAATTACGGTTAAATTGAATCGGACTGCGTTTTAGTAGATTTAAGACACGTATGGACAATTCGATTGCGATGTTGGCAATTATGATTAATGTCGGTTATTAGGAATGGCTTTCGTGACGATTATAGGTGTTTGACTATTTTTCCGTATTTGGAATTTAGTGAATGAATTGACAATGATGTGGTGCGATAAGACATAATGTTTGCGACGATGTATTTATTAATGAATACTTGATGATATGCGATGCGATGATATATGTCTTTGTACATGATGATGTGATGATTTTATTGATGTTGTTAATAAATGCTTCCGATTTGTGAATGCATGACTTTTGACGATGATGAATTATATGTGACGTTTTGCATAATGCAAATATGATGCGATGATATATTTATCTTGATTTGGATAAATTATGGCGATGTGGGCTTTATGCCAATTTTGATTAGCGATGATGATGTTTTTATGTTGTGTTGTTTTATTATCGAGTCACATACATTGCATTGGCGACGAGGGCTTTTATGGGAAACGATGAGGCTTTTATGCCAAGCGACGATGGACTTTATGCCAAGTGTTCCTAATAATGGACAAAGCGACGGGTACCACATGCATAACATAGTCGTGTCCCATAGAGTCGGTTATGTTTATATTTGAGTTGTTTGGCGTTGGGTTTTAATTGATGGATGATGTTGAATTGCGATGATATATGATGCTTTGTTTGGTGATGATCTTTATGATGAACATGAAATGAATATAACTTGATAGTTTCATGATAACTAGGCGATGAATATAAATGATGAGCTTTGTGATGATGTAATTTTGATGAAATGCTTAATGAAAATATGATGTGATGATGTTTGCGACGATGCGCTTTTATGCCAAAAAGCGACGATGGGCTTTAGCCAATTTGTGATGATTTTATTTATGTTGATTATGTTATTAGCATTGTTTGATGTTGTTGTTTATGATTGCCGTGTTGATTAGTGACGTATTAACTTGTGATGATTTCGTGGTGAGGAACGCTTATGTGTTGTTGTGACGATTTATGTCAATGAGGTTATGGAGATAAAGTGTAGATTATACACATTAAAATGACGATTAGAGTGAGTGAGTTTTGGATATGTGTTGCAATTGCACTTATTAATCTATACCCTTTATAATTCCGAAACTATATATATATATATATTATCATGCCTTTAATTATATGTTTTGGATTATCTCACCCTTTACTTGTTTCGCCGTTAGCTTTACATTGGTAACGTGCAGGTTATGAAGACGGAGTTTATAGCTGCTGTTAGTTGAGTCGGTGTCGCTCTGATACGTAGCACTCGGGGGAAAAATATTTATGTCGTCTTGTTGTTGTTCTTTTATTATTATTCCTTTTGTGAATAAGAATCATAATTTATGAAAAATGATTTGATGAGGAAGTTTAACAAAGAAGATGTTTTGATTTTTAAGAATCAATTTATGATTTCTGATGATTGCTATGTATCCGAGATTTATACTTTAAAGCAAACTGTTTAAAGTGATTTGGTTTTGAAGGTGTGACACCTTAGTATTGAATTTATGAAATTTTAAATTACTCTGACTTTACATATAAAACCTTGGGTAGTATTGGGTGTTACATTAGTGGTATCAGAGTAGGTCGGTCTGTCGGCCAGGTTATTAATGTGTTTAACCCTATTGTATGCAACATGTGTGCGAAACACTGTCGGTACTTGCTTGTTTCTATTTGTTTGTCTGCAGAGATGAGTTTGAAACAAGTGGGGGAAAAGTTTTACTTCTTGGTGGCACTTGTGGCTTAGAGATGGAGCCTCAAGCAGTGTTACGCTTTGGTAACTTGAACTGATCACCCTTAATCTCGTGTTGATAGTAGTCGGGATTTGTGTTGGTTGGGATAGACTTGTCTTTCCAGCTTGATAGTGTATGAAGCAGATGAGTTAGCACAAGGAGGTGCATGGTTACTTGAGTTGTGGGCAAATTTGGATTTTGATGAGAAACAAGATTTTGGCAAGCAAGCTTCTTGTTGTGATTCTTCTGAAGCATATTGTAAAGATGTGAGTGAATTACCGCCGTAGTGCGAAGTAAAGTTTTGATGGATGTAGTTTCTGGAACTAGTTGTGATTCGAAATATCCTTAGGGGATGTCTGCTTCTGAGTTAGACTTGAAGAGTCAACTTGAGGATTGGTTTGAGCAGAGTTTGTTTATTCGAGCGGGTCGCCTTGCAGTACTCCAGTGGTGTTGTTCGAGAAGAACAAAGGTCGCTCAAGTTGGTATGTCGTTTTCAGACAAAGGAGCGAAGTGGATGTTGAAGACAAGTATCTACTTCCAAGGACTGATGTTGGATAAATCAGTCATTTGGAGCTTTTGTGTTTAGTAAGATCGATGTGAAGTATGGCTGTCTACAGGTTAGTGTGTGAGCTGAAGATGTTTAGACAATGTTTTTCAAGATAGTGTATGGTCCTGGCGAGTATTTGTTGATGTCATTAGTGTGACTAATGCGTCAGGTATGATTTTGGAATGTTCAGACAGTACTCTCATGAGTAGCTGCTGTAAGAGTTATTTCGTGTTCTTGGATATTATTTGGTTCACATCAAGTTAAGGAAATTGTAGCAAGCATCCGAGCTTTGTGTTATCAGTAGTGAAGTTAGACCAGTGCATGTCGAGTATTCTAAAGATAGAATTTTGAACTGTTGGATGAGAGTGCCTTAAGTAAGCGACTTGGACGGTGATATTTTGAACAATTCCGCGAAGACTTATTTTGTATCTTGTAGAAGACTTCAAGGGGTTATTTCAGAGCTTAGAAGTTCGTTTGTTTTGGATGGTTAGCTTTGTGAGTTTGATGGAAGATCTTTTTATAAGTTGGTATTGATCGTGGGTACTTTGACTTGAGATGGTTGAGTCGCTATTTGAACTTCGCAATGGGAAGCGAATTTGTTTGAACCGGTGAAAAGTTTAGCGAATGCTTTGATTTTGGTTTTGTTTAGTACTGAAGAACCTTGTGCGGTGTATTGTGATATTTCATTTTGGACTTAAGATGTATTTCGACATAGAGTTGGAAAAAGTGTATTGCTACCTTGGAACGATTTGATTTTCATAAGGAAAAATTGTCGGACGCGTGAGTTAGAGTTTGATGCGGTTGTGCTCATTTGAAATCTTAAAGGTGCAGATGTTAACGACGAGGAGATTGGAATTGTTGAAGACAATTCAAGTTTGAGTTCGATCTATAAGAGACTTCGTCTATTGTTGAGTTTAGTAAGTTGATATCGCGGATGACCCAAGAATATTTGATTTGAGGAATAGTTATTTTAAAGAAGGATCCATGATTGTTTGGAGACACTTGTTGAGATTAAATTCAGAAGGTTATTAAGGATTTGTTCCCTACTAACATAAGGATCTCGTCGGATGCTAATGGTCGCGGTGGATTATTAGATTACGACTAAGATAAGTCTTGATGGTAAAGAATTTTGTGACGGTGTGGTAGCCACGGGTACCTTAAGATGATTGATGTTTTATAAAGGAAAATGTTCTATTTGTGACTGAAGTCGGTCGCGACGGTGTTCGTGTTGGATTCCCTAAAATTTATGTTATGGTTCTAAGTCCAACCTGTGTTGTAATTACAGTAGTATGAGACGACGTTGATGGGTAGAGTTCTTGAGAGAGTGTTTTGGTATGAATTACCACTTTGGAAGATTGAAAGTTATGAAAGGTGTTTCGATTAAGAAACATGTGTATTGATTGTTGCGACGGTGCGAGGATGGTGTTTACTTAATACAAATTTTGGGAATTGAATTGTTATAAGGGAAGACTTCGTTGAAGTCAAGTGTATACGTCGAAGTTTCACAAGTGAATATTTGGACAATGTTTGAAAAGGTCAAACTATGTCGTGTATTTTAGAGGATCAATGGACGTTGATCAATCAAGAATGAAAGAGTGATTTTTCGAGTCGATGAGACTGATGTTACGAGGTATCTTGATGGGTATACGCTTTGAACGCATCCATTCTGAGTAATTGTGAAGTTGAGGATTTACCAAGTTGTTTTACAGTTGGCATCATATGCGTAAAAGTGACGCAACATGGTCTAGATATCGAGCATTAAATTTTAGCGAGGATGCGACATTGTTGAATTTGGACTACCGAGTTTTAGTCACAAGTCGTCAGTATAAGCCCTAGAATGCGTAGTGTATCGCAGTTCGGTTATGTTTGAGTAACTTGTTATTGTTCAAGGGTTGTATGTTGGTAATCTACAAGGACGATGTGACCTTGTGATTTTCTGGAATGAAAGCGATAACTGCAAGTGTAATTCTTGAGTTCGTACTTATGCGTGAATAAAGGCATATTTTTCGTGTTTGCGTAGCACGCGTGGTACTATCCTATTCTGATTGTTTTAGTTTTGGATTGTATAACCATTTTGTTGTTTTCGTTTTAGCGGTGGTGTCGGTGTTGTGTCGTAGGACTTTATGTTCCTATCTTTGGTGACTCATTTCCGAGGTGTCGGTTCGAGTGTGTGACTAATTCTATGGTTGAGGCGTTAGGATGATATCGATCTTGTTTGTTTAGTTCTCGAGTGAACCGGTGTGTCTGCGACTTGTTTGGTTGTTGGGTGATTAGTTGGTTCTCGAGTGCATTGTATGGGCTTTGCATCTCGGTATGGTTGTTCTGGACTGAACATTGTGGTTAGGGAGATGCCCTTATTTTTGGTGTATTTTGTATGTTGTTTAATTGACGCGAGGATTGAGTAGACGAATGCGTAGGCATGTTCCGATTTGTTCATTTTAATCGAAATTTCGAGGACGAAAGTTTATAAGTGGAGGAGAGTTGTAACGCCCCGTTTTAATTAATATTATATTATATTAATATTTTCGAGTTACCGATCAATATTTATTTTGCGACGAGAATATTTATATTAATCGTTATATCTGTTAATATATTTGGCGACGTTTCGTTCGGTCCGGTTTTTATTCCGTTCGGTTTGGTAAAATATTATTCGGATGCGATATTTAATTCCGCGGAATTATTTTAATTAATTGAGTTAATAATATTATTAGATATTATTAAGGTATTAATTTATAAAAATAAGTTAGGGGTGTGGGAAGTAATTGAAGGGATTGGGTATGCACCCTTGTTGCTAGTAAGAATACATATAAACCATTTTCCTCTTTTCTTTCCATTTTTAAACACCAAACCAAACATAGAAGCATGGAGAGAAAAAGAAAGGGTTTTGGGAAGAAGAAGAAGAAGAGCAAGAGGAAGCTTGAGGTTGGAGTTGTGGAATCATCAAGGATCATCCAATCTCTAGAGGTAAGGGGTTTGATTTTCCACTTCCTATAATTAGGGTTTGATAGGTATATTGTGAATTTGGGATAGAAATTGATGTTGTGGTTTATGAGTTGTATGTGTGATTGTTGAAATGACTTAGAAAATTTGAGTTAGGAGTATGGATTGTGGGTGTTTTAGGTGCTAGCTTGTAGAAACTAGAAATATAACCATGGAAATGCTAACTGTGAAAAACCCAGAAAGAAGACTGTCTGTATTTTAGAAAAAACGCAGGGGAAGAAGAAAGAAAATGGGTGGAGTGAACCAAGGGGGAGGCGTCCACCTCAGCATGAGGGGCGGCCGTCCTCCAGTCCCAGGCGTCCGTCTCCTTTTGTTTTAGGGGGCAGGGACGTGCGTCCCTTAAAGGCAAGGGGAGGAGAGAAAAATGCAACGTTTTCTGTTTTCTGTAATTCATGTTTTTCTGGTTTCTGCAGAATTGTTTTCTGCATAATTCTTCCCTGCTAGTTTCTGTTTCTGTTTAATTTCCTAATTCAACATACTACTAGTTAGTATTAATAAAATATAACTAGGACATAAGTTAGCTTATTAAATTTGGAACCCGATTATGTTCCGATTTTCCGATTTCGGTAATTTCGGCGACGGAGCAAGTTGCTCCGAATTCAATGAAAATTGACGTACTAGCTAAGTTTGACGTGTAGAACGTAGTGGGGAGGTTAATTTTTCGAAATTACGAGTTTTTACGAGACGATCCAAAATAGGCCAAATTACGGTTAAATTGAATCGGACTGCGTTTTAGTAGATTTAAGACACGTATGGACAATTCGATTGCGATGTTGGCAATTATGATTAATGTCGGTTATTAGGAATGGCTTTCGTGACGATTATAGGTGTTTGACTATTTTTCCGTATTTGGAATTTAGTGAATGAATTGATAATGATGTGGTGCGATTAAACATAATGTTTGCGACGATGTATTTATTAATGAATACTTGATGATATGCGATGCGATGATATATGTCTTTGTACATGATGATGTGATGATTTTATTGATGTTGTTAATAAATGCTTCCGATTTGTGAATGCATGACTTTTGACGATGATGAATTATATGTGACGTTTTGCATAATGCAAATATGATGCGATGATATATTTATCTTGATTTGGATAAATTATGGCGATGTGGGCTTTATGCCAATTTTGATTAGCGATGATGATGTTTTTGTGTTGTGTTGTTTTATTATCGAGTCACATACATTGCATTGGCGACGAGGGCTTTTATGGCAAGCGACGAGGCTTTTATGCCAAGCGACGATGGACTTTATGCCAAGTGTTCCTAATAATGGACAAAGCGACGGGTACCACATGCATAACATAGTCGTGTCCCATAGAGTCGGTTATGTTTATATTTGAGTTGTTTGGCGTTGGGTTTTAATTGATGGATGATGTTGAATTGCGATGATATATGATGCTTTGTTTGGTGATGATCTTTATGATGAACATGAAATGAATATAACTTGATAGTTTCATGATAACTAGGCGATGAATATAAATGATGAGCTTTGTGATGATGTAATTTTGATGAAATGCTTAATGAAAATATGATGTGATGATGTTTGCGACGATGCGCTTTTATGCCAAAAAGCGACGATGGGCTTTAGCCAATTTGTGATGATTTTATTTATGTTGATTATGTTATTAGCATTGTTTGATGTTGTTGTTTATGATTGCCGTGTTGATTAGTGACGTATTAACTTGTGATGATTTCGTGGTGAGGAACGCTTATGTGTTGTTGTGACGATTTATGTCAATGAGGTTATGGAGATAAAGTGTAGATTATACACATTAAAATGACGATTAGAGTGAGTGAGTTTTGGATATGTGTTGCAATTGCACTTATTAATCTATACCCTTTATAATTCCGAAACTATATATATATATATATTATCATGCCTTTAATTATATGTTTTGGATTATCTCACCCTTTACTTGTTTCGCCGTTAGCTTTACATTGGTAACGTGCAGGTTATGAAGACGGAGTTTATAGTTGCTGTTAGTCGAGTCGGTGTCGCTCTAATACGTAGCACTCGGGGGAAAATATTTATGTCGTCTTGTTGTTGTTCTTTTATTATTATTCCTTTTGTGAATAAGAATCATAATTTATGAAAAATGATTTGATGAGGAAGTTTAATAAAGAAGATGTTTTGATTTTTAAGAATCAATTTATGATTTCTGATGATTTCTATGTATCCGAGATTTATACTTTAAAGCAAACTGTTTAAAGTGATTTGGTTTTGAAGGTGTGACACCTTAGTATTGAATTTATGAAATTTTAAATTACTCTGACTTTACATATAAAACCTTGGGTAGTATTGGGTGTTACATTAGTGGTATCAGAGTAGGTCGGTCTGTCGGCCAGGTTATTAATGTGTTTAACCCTATTGTATGCAACATGTGTGCGAAACACTGTCGGTACTTGCTTGTTTCTATTTGTTTGTCTGCAGAGATGAGTTTGAAACAAGTGGGGGAAAAGTTTTACTTCTTGGTGGCACTTGTGGCTTAGAGATGGAGCCTCAAGCAGTGTTACGCTTTGGTAACTTGAACTGATCACCCTTAATCTCGTGTTGATAGTAGTCGGGATTTGTGTTGGTTGGGATAGACTTGTCTTTCCAGCTTGATAGTGTATGAAGCAGATGAGTTAGCACAAGGAGGTGCATGGTTACTTGAGTTGTGGGCAAATTTGGATTTTGATGAGAAACAAGATTTTGGCAAGCAAGCTTCTTGTTGTGATTCTTCTGAAGCATATTGTAAAGATGTGAGTGAATTACCGCCGTAGTGCGAAGTAAAGTTTTGATGGATGTAGTTTCTGGAACTAGTTGTGATTCGAAATATCCTTAGGGGATGTCTGCTTCTGAGTTAGACTTGAAGAGTCAACTTGAGGATTGGTTTGAGCAGAGTTTGTTTATTCGAGCGGGTCGCCTTGCAGTACTCCAGTGGTGTTGTTCGAGAAGAACAAAGGTCGCTCAAGTTGGTATGTCGTTTTCAGACAAAGGAGCGAAGTGGATGTTGAAGACAAGTATCTACTTCCAAGGACTGATGTTGGATAAATCAGTCATTTGGAGCTTTTGTGTTTAGTAAGATCGATGTGAAGTATGGCTGTCTACAGGTTAGTGTGTGAGCTGAAGATGTTTAGACAATGTTTTTCAAGATAGTGTATGGTCCTGGCGAGTATTTGTTGATGTCATTAGTGTGACTAATGCGTCAGGTATGATTTTGGAATGTTCAGACAGTACTCTCATGAGTAGCTGTAAGAGTTATTTCGTGTTCTTGGATATTATTTGGTTCACATCAAGTTAAGGAAATTGTAGCAAGCATCCGAGCTTTGTGTTATCAGTAGTGAAGTTAGACCAGTGCATGTCGAGTATTCTAAAGATAGAATTTTGAACTGTTGGATGAGAGTGCCTTAAGTAAGCGACTTGGACGGTGATATTTTGAACAATTCCGCGAAGACTTATTTTGTATCTTGTAGAAGACTTCAAGGGGTTATTTCAGAGCTTAGAAGTTCGTTTGTTTTGGATGGTTAGCTTTGTGAGTTTGATGGAAGATCTTTTTATAAGTTGGTATTGATCGTGGGTACTTTGACTTGAGATGGTTGAGTCGCTATTTGAACTTCGCAATGGGAAGCGAATTTGTTTGAACCGGTGAAAAGTTTAGCGAATGCTTTGATTTTGGTTTTGTTTAGTACTGAAGAACCTTGTGCGGTGTATTGTGATATTTCATTTTGGACTTAAGATGTATTTCGACATAGAGTTGGAAAAAGTGTATTGCTACCTTGGAACGATTTGATTTTCATAAGGAAAAATTGTCGGACGCGTGAGTTAGAGTTTGATGCGGTTGTGCTCATTTGAAATCTTAAAGGTGCAGATGTTAACGACGAGGAGATTGGAATTGTTGAAGACAATTCAAGTTTGAGTACGATCTATAAGAGACTTCGTCTGTTGTTGAGTTTAGTAAGTTGATATCGCGGATGACCCAAGAATATTTGATTTGAGGAATAGTTATTTTAAAGAAGGATCCATGATTGTTTGGAGACACTTGTTGAGATTAAATTCAGAAGGTTATTAAGGATTTGTTCCCTACTAACATAAGGATCTCGTCGGATGCTAATGGTCGCGGTGGATTATTAGATTACGACTAAGATAAGTCTTGATGGTAAAGAATTTTGTGACGGTGTGGTAGCCACGGGTACCTTAAGATGATTGATGTTTTATAAAGGAAAATGTTCTATTTGTGACTGAAGTCGGTCGCGACGGTGTTCGTGTTGGATTCCCTAAAATTTATGTTATGGTTCTAAGTCCAACCTGTGTTGTAATTACAGTAGTATGAGACGACGTTGATGGGTAGAGTTCTTGAGAGAGTGTTTTGGTATGAATTACCACTTTGGAAGATTGAAAGTTATGAAAGGTGTTTCGATTAAGAAACATGTGTATTGATTGTTGCGACGGTGCGAGGATGGTGTTTACTTAATACAAATTTTGGGAATTGAATTGTTATAAGGGAAGACTTCGTTGAAGTCAAGTGTATACGTCGAAGTTTCACAAGTGAATATTTGGACAATGTTTGAAAAGGTCAAACTATGTCGTGTATTTTAGAGGATCAATGGACGTTGATCAATCAAGAATGAAAGAGTGATTTTTCGAGTCGATGAGACTGATGTTACGAGGTATCTTGATGGGTATACGCTTTGAACGCATCCATTCTGAGTAATTGTGAAGTTGAGGATTTACCAAGTTGTTTTACAGTTGGCATCATATGCGTAAAAGTGACGCAACATGGTCTAGATATCGAGCATTAAATTTTAGCGAGGATGCGACATTGTTGAATTTGGACTACTGAGTTTTAGTCACAAGTCGTCAGTATAAGCCCTAGAATGCGTAGTGTATCGCAGTTCGGTTATGTTTGAGTAACTTGTTATTGTTCAAGGGTTGTATGTTGGTAATCTACAAGGACGATGTGACCTTGTGATTTTCTGGAATGAAAGCGATAACTGCAAGTGTAATTCTTGAGTTCGTACTTATGCGTGAATAAAGGCATATTTTTCGTGTTTGCGTAGCACGCGTGGTACTATCCTATTCTGATTGTTTTAGTTTTGGATTGTATAACCATTTTGTTGTTTTCGTTTTAGCGGTGGTGTCGGTGTTGTGTCGTAGGACTTTATGTTCCTATCTTTGGTGACTCATTTCCGAGGTGTCGGTTCGAGTGTGTGACTAATTCTATGGTTGAGGCGTTAGGATGATATCGATCTTGTTTGTTTAGTTCTCGAGTGAACCGGTGTGTCTGCGACTTGTTTGGTTGTTGGGTGATTAGTTGGTTCTCGAGTGCATTGTATGGGCTTTGCATCTCGGTATGGTTGTTCTGGACTGAACATTGTGGTTAGGGAGATGCCCTTATTTTTGGTGTATTTTGTATGTTGTTTAATTGACGCGAGGATTGAGTAGACGAATGCGTAGGCATGTTCCGATTTGTTCATTTTAATCGAAATTTCGAGGACGAAAGTTTATAAGTGGAGGAGAGTTGTAACGCCCCGTTTTAATTAATATTATATTATATTAATATTTTCGAGTTACCGATCAATATTTATTTTGCGACGAGAATATTTATATTAATCGTTATATCTGTTAATATATTTGGCGACGTTTCGTTCGGTCCGGTTTTTATTCCGTTCGGTTTGGTAAAATATTATTCGGATGCGATATTTAATTCCGCGGAATTATTTTAATTAATTGAGTTAATAATATTATTAGATATTATTAAGGTATTAATTTATAAAAATAAGTTAGGGGTGTGGGAAGTAATTGAAGGGATTGGGTATGCACCCTTGTTGCTAGTAAGAATACATATAAACCATTTTCCTCTTTTCTTTCCATTTTTAAACACCAAACCAAACATAGAAGCATGGAGAGAAAAAGAAAGGGTTTTGGGAAGAAGAAGAAGAAGAGCAAGAGGAAGCTTGAGGTTGGAGTTGTGGAATCATCAAGGATCATCCAATCTCTAGAGGTAAGGGGTTTGATTTTCCACTTCCTATAATTAGGGTTTGATAGGTATATTGTGAATTTGGGATAGAAATTGATGTTGTGGTTTATGAGTTGTATGTGTGATTGTTGAAATGACTTAGAAAATTTGAGTTAGGAGTATGGATTGTGGGTGTTTTAGGTGCTAGCTTGTAGAAACTAGAAATATAACCATGGAAATGCTAACTGTGAAAAACCCAGAAAGAAGACTGTCGTATTTTAGAAAAAACGCAGGGGAAGAAGAAAGAAAATGGGTGGAGTGAACCAAGGGGGAGGCGTCCACCTCAGCATGAGGGGCGGCCGTCCTCCAGTCCCAAGCGTCCGTCTCCTTTTGTTTTAGGGGGCAGGGACGTGCGTCCCTTAAAGGCAAGGGGAGGAGAGAAAAATGCAACGTTTTCTGTTTTCTGTAATTCATGTTTTTCCGGTTTCTGCAGGATTGTTTTCTGCATAATTCTTCCCTGCTAGTTTCTGTTTCTTTTAATTTCCTAATTCAACATACTACTAGTTAGTATTAATAAAATATAACTAGGACATAAGTTAGCTTATTAAATTTGGAACCCGATTATGTTCCGATTTTCCGATTTCGGTAATTTCGGCGACGGAGCAAGTTGCTCCGAATTCAATGAAAATTGACGTACTAGCTAAGTTTGACGTGTAGAACGTAGTGGGGAGGTTAATTTTTCGAAATTACGAGTTTTTACGAGACGATCCAAAATAGGCCAAATTACGGTTAAATTGAATCGGACTGCGTTTTAGTAGATTTAAGACACGTATGGACAATTCGATTGCGATGTTGGCAATTATGATTAATGTCGGTTATTAGGAATGGCTTTCGTGACGATTATAGGTGTTTGACTATTTTTCCGTATTTGGAATTTAGTGAATGAATTGATAATGATGTGGTGCGATTAAACATAATGTTTGCGACGATGTATTTATTAATGAATACTTGATGATATGCGATGCGATGATATATGTCTTTGTACATGATGATGTGATGATTTTATTGATGTTGTTAATAAATGCTTCCGATTTGTGAATGCATGACTTTTGACGATGATGAATTATATGTGACGTTTTGCATAATGCAAATATGATGCGATGATATATTTATCTTGATTTGGATAAATTATGGCGATGTGGGCTTTATGCCAATTTTGATTAGCGATGATGATGTTTTTATGTTGTGTTGTTTTATTATCGAGTCACATACATTGCATTGGCGACGAGGGCTTTTATGGGAAACGATGAGGCTTTTATGCCAAGCGACGATGGACTTTATGCCAAGTGTTCCTAATAATGGACAAAGTGACGGGTACCACATGCATAACATAGTCGTGTCTCATGGAGTCGGTTATGTTTATATTTGAGTTGTTTGGCATTGGGTTTTAATTGATGGATGATGTTGAATTGCGATGATATATGATGCTTTGTTTGGTGATGATCTTTATGATGAACATGAAATGAATATAACTTGATAGTTTCATGATAACTAGGCAATGAATATAAATGATGAGTTTTGTGATGATGTAATTTTGATGAAATGCTTAATGCAAATATGATGTGATGATGTTTGCGACGATGGACTTTGATGCCAATAAGCGACGATGGGCTTTAAGCCAATTTGTGATGATTTTATTTATGTTGCTTATGTTATTAGCGTTGTTTGATGTTGTTGTTTGATGTTGTTGTTTGATGTTGTTGTTTATGATTGGCGTGTTGATTAGTGATGTATTTACTTGTGATGATTTCGTGGTGAGGAACGTTTATGTGTTGTTGTGACGATTTATGTCAATGAGGTTATAGAGATAAAGTGTAGATTATACACATTAGAATGACGATTAGAGTGAGTGAGTTTTGGATTTGTGTTGGAATTGCACTTATTAATCTATACCATTTATAATTCTGAAACTATATATATATATATATATATATATATATATATATATATATATATATTATCATGCCTTTAATTATATGTTTTGGATTATCTCACCCTTTACTTGTTTGTTACCTTTATATTGGTAACGTGCAGGTTATGAAGACGGAGTTTATAGCTGCTATTAGTTGAGTCGGTGTCGCTCTGATACGTAGCACTCGGGGGAAAAATATTTATGTCGTCTTGTTGTTGTTCTTTTATTATTATTCCTTTTGTGAATAAGAATCATAATTTATGAAAAATGATTTGATGAGGAAGTTTAACAAAGAAGATGTTTTGATTTTTAAGAATCAATTTATGATTTCTGATGATTGCTATGTATCCGAGATTTATACTTTAAAGCAAACTGTTTAAAGTGATTTGGTTTTGAAGGTGTGACACCTCAGTATTGAATTTATGAAATTTTAAATTACTCTGATTTTACATATAAAACTTTGGGTAATATTGGGTGTTACAATGACCACCACCAGAGGATGGACTACCTTTAGAAACTCCTCCTTCAAAAGGTCCACCTTTAGAGTCATGATTACCACCAAAAATTTGATCACCTCCAGAATCTTGTCCTCAAAAACCTACATCTTCTGAGTTTTCCCTTTTAGAAACATGATCGCCACCAGATTTTTGATCATCATCAAAATCAGGATCAGAATCAGATTCACCATCTGACTCATCTTTAGAGTCACCAGAAGATTCATCATCTTCTGACTCTAACTCTTCTTCAGAACTTTCAACTCCTGACTCATCTTCAGAACCCTCATGTTATGACTCATCTTCAGAAGCAGGATCTCCTTGAGATTCTAACTCATCTTCTGATTCTTCTTCAGACTCAGAATCACCTTCGGATTCTGACTTGTCTTCAGCTTCAGAGTCATCTTCTATCTTTGACTCTTTTTCCAAAACCTCAGATTCTGACTCATCTTTAGAATCTTCAATGTCATTTTCTGACTCTTCAGAAGTTTTAACTTCTGACTCTTCTTCAGAAGTTTAAACTCCTGAATCTTCTATGTCATTTTCTGACTCTAACTCATAAAGAAACACTCCTTCAGAATCAGAATATTCAGAGTCATCTTCATCCCCTTCAGAATTATAAAATGACAATCTACAAGTTCCTCGTCAGATTCAAAAGCCATCAATAGCACAAGTTCATCATCTGAATCTCCTCTGGCTATTTTTTCTTCTTCTTTGTTTGACCAATAATCTCTAGCAAAGTGGTCAAACTGCTTACAACAGTAACATTGAACCATTATATTGGCATACTTCTCCTTTCCCTTCTAATGTCTCTTTTCATCAGAATAGAAGACTTCTGACTTCTGAGACCTACCATGTTTTTTCAGCTTCTGGTCCTTCTTGAAAAAAGAAGCCTTCAGAGCTTGCTCAACTTCCCTCTCAGAAGTTCTTTCAGTCAGATGCAACCCATGTGCTTCTAGACTATTTTGCAGCTCTTCTATTCTTGTGGTTTCCAGATCTTTAGAATGTTCAATTGCTACAACAATGTAATCAAATTGAGGAGTAAGTGAGCTCAATACCTTCTCTATGATTACCTGTTCAGACAGAGTTTCTCCACAAGCCTTCATCTCATTAGTGATCAGAATCACTCTAGAGGTATACTCTGAAACCTTCTCATTGTTCTTCATGTTGAGATTCTCATATTGCTTTTTCAAGGATTGAAGCTTCACCTTCTTCACTGATGCATCACCACCGTAACATCTGACCAGTGTGTCCCACACCTCTTTTGACGTTGTAGAATCAACAATCTTCTCAAACACATTCACATCCACACACTGATGGATGAAGAACAGCGCCTTCTGATCTTTCTTTCTCTTGTTCCTCCGAGCCTCTCTCTCATTTTCTGTTGCATCTGTTGCAACTAGAATATACCCATCAGTAACAAGATCTAGAACATCTTGAGCTCCAAATAACACGCGCATTTGAATCATCCATCTATTCCAGTTCTTGCCATCAAAAACTGGAAGTTTTGTGCTCATGTTGTTGTTTTCGTTCATCTTCTATCTTGTGCAATACACTCAGATCTTCACTCACACAGTGTTTCCCAACCCACAAAATCAGAAAAAATGATTCTTGTTCTAGATTCAACGTGAACCCAGAAGCAAAATCAACCACACAACACAAACTCACGTTCACTCGTGTTTCCCTATGTTTCTAACCGGAGCTCTCATACCAATTTGTTGGTGCACAAGAATTAAAGATGATTGGAATGATGGAAGAATAATGAAAGTGACGGCTACACAAAAGGAGAAAGAAATAAGAATTATTGTTATAAATGACATTTACACTAGTCTATTTATACAAAGAGAAAAATTGTCACATAGACCCTAATAAAGTTAAACTTGGTGACCAAGATAAAAGGTACAAACAGTACAAACTAAGAAAGACTAAAGTACCCTTAAAACTAAACTTAATAGCTAAGCTAAAAAAATCAAAAGTTAAACATATTTCTGGAGACAACCTCAGAAGCTCTACTGCTTCTGAGCAACACCAGAACATCAGAATTTTTGATTAATAACAATTTCTAAATAACAACATCAGAGCATCAAAACTTCTAATTAACAACAATTTCTGAATATTAAATTACTCTTCAATAAAATATAATAAAATAAAGTAACATTATTATTTGTCTACGTTGGCAAATCATACAAAAAAACAAGTACATGTTAGCAAGTTAATTTGGGTACATGTAAGCCTCTGTAATGAAATCTAAAGAAGGGACCATTTATGTGAACAAAATATTTTACGTAAATTACTTTTGAAGAAATTTTTTATAATAACTAAAGTTGAAATGTGTCTTATTTATAGGGATTATTAATTTATTTAATCGTTTATTAACTGAACTAGATGAAATCGATATGTTGAATTATTTTTATCTCATTATTATTGACAACCGGGTAACATTAATTTGCACATGCATCTATGACAAAAATATGCTACACGTATATTTTGATATCCCTCTTGTTTAATTTTTGACTCAAATTTGAGGAGGGATGTTTGCGGGTAGGTTCGATTTTGAGAGAATTCGATATCCAAGTCAATTAAAGTTATATGGATTATTTTGGATTAGATTTACAAATTTATGCGATAAAGTTCAAACTGAACTGAACCGAGAAATAACGGGTTGGTTTGAGTTGGCATGATCAAATAGATAAAAAATATAAAAATATTTTTAAAAAATAATCTATTTACGAAAATTAATTTTTTATAATAATATTAAAAAATATAGTATTGATACTGTTTAATCGTAAATATTAGACTAGTACTTTTTTCTTAATAAATTCTAAAATATCTTAACAAGAAAAATATATAACATCAAGACTTTTGAATTTATAATTAGTCACTTTAGTTAGTATGATAATGAATGTGTTTCATAGTTTTATATATTCAGTTACCACAATACATAAATAATTTTCTAATAATAAATTAAAATAGAATAATTTGTCCAAATACGACATTTCACTTTTGTTTTTCTTGAATTTGAATGATTATTAGTGATTTTATGATAATTAATTATGATCGATTTGAGTTGGATTTGCATATAGAAAATTGAAAATTCGATACCCGAATCAATTGTAATTGGATTTTATTTGTTTGCTCGATTCTTGTCCGAACTTAAAATATATCCAACCTAAATATTAATTTGGTTCGGATTTCAGTTTGATTCGGATTTACCTAAACCAATGAAGATCCCTAAATTTGAGTAATTGTTGCTAGATAGATAATGTACCAACCAACTTTTATGTCATTTGATTAATTCCACAAAAAATAGAAATAAAAGCCCCACCTCCACCCTCTCATGAATGACACCTAAGTTGGTTGTTCTAAGTTTCCAATGCTGAGCTGTATTGTCCATGACACCTAAGATTGTGGAAAAGCTTATAGTTATTTGACCATAGATAAAGTGAAACATATTCGTATGCCTATTGATTAGGCATGGTCTCTAAATGGATCATAAATTAACTCACAATTTTGTTTAATGAATAGTCAATTTTTATGAGATTAAACCTTAAATCTTTTTCTAAGCAAATATAGTTTAGTGCATTTCTTAACCTAGTTCATATGGGTGAGACGCATCCCATAAAAATTCGAAAATGTCTTTATAAAATTGAAAGTTTATTTCTGATTCGCACTCCATTTTATTCAAATTAGTTAAAAATGGTGTGACTCCTGAAATTGTAAGAAACTGTATCGGAGATGTACCTCCGATTTAGAATCGGAAGTATACATCCGGTTATAGTAGCGGAAATATTAAACTTTATTGCCACTTGGATAATTTGTACAAAACCGAAAACATACTTCCAATTTTGTCACGAGACTGATTGCTTTAAGCAGCAACTATGGTGATCACCACAATTACACACTTCCTCCTCCAAAACTCTCAAAAATCCTCCCCATTATCAATTCATTTTCCACTCTAAATCCTCTTCTTTTTTTTGTTTCATCATATCAGAAATTACACAACAAAGAAGAATTTCAAGTAAACTTTTTCCCTTTTATCCCTATTAACTACATTAATTTATTAGTTTTTGATGAAAATAAAGTTACGTACAAATTTTTGCTTAAGAACGACGCTGATTTACAGATTATGTGGTCGACTTATTGAAATTTTTAGGAGAAAGTTCCAATCAAACTAGATGCGACTTTATCAAGAACCTTCGATGACATTATGAGGATGTTGCAACATCCACCCAGATATTGATTTGTAATGTTCGATTTATGTTTAACTTCTGGTTCGTATTTGTTAAATTTATGTTACGAATTATATGTATCTCTATGTTAGACAATGCAATGAAGTTTTCTAGTATTTTTTGTTATGAATAAAATCGAAAATAGAGTTACGGTACAAAACCGAAACTTAATTTTTGATTTAGTGTAAATTTTATCAGGTGATAGTACGCACCGAAAATATATTTTTAATTTTCAAAAATATTTTAAAAAATTCGCACGGTGTGTAAGAAGGTCGTAGGGTGGGATGAAATAAAAAATTCTCATAATTTATTTAAAATTAGTTTCAAATTACATATACCAAAATTTACACTTCATAAACTAATTTTACAATCCTTCAGTACTTAATATTTCCAATCCATCATGACTAAAATATTCATGGAGTTGCTTCAACTTTTCACAACTTCTCAAAAGAAAATTATTTTATTTACTTTTCACTTTCATCTACTTTTTATCACGAGTAATTGAAGGAGTATTCCAGAACTTGACTTCAACTATTCTGAACCGCTCATACCTCACACATGCATAGGTTTAATTTCTTGTTCTTAATTTGTAGCTATTCAGCAACCACATCCTCTGTCACATTGCAAAAAGACTATATATATTGCATCATATCAATTATGATAGTCACGTTTCTCCTATTGACCTATAAAGTCACATTATCAACATAAATGCCGATAAGGTTCGCCACTGTATAATACCAAATTATTCTTTTCTTACAGCTAATGAGAGAACTTGCATAACAAGAAAATTAACACTCAATAATAGATACATAATAGCAGTCAATATATGGCAAAATGGATTCGGCTAGTCGGACATGCCGGTCTTTCCCGCACTTTTTTACATGTTAGATCATCTTCTAATGTGTTTGCAGACTCGATCCGAGTTATCGATCCGCGTTATATAATGAATCTATTTCTTAATGGTTATTTAATGTACTACAATTTTTGAACCATGACAACAATGGAAGTTCTTCTCACCTATAAGTCAACTTCTTTGTTGTCGACAGAAATAACCTTAATCTGCTTTTGGGAAGACAAAACTTGACCATGTCACTTTCCATATTTTTAATTATAGTTGAACGGTTGGAACAAACTTATACTGCGAGAATAAATTTGAAGTGAGATGAGTGGAAGTAACTTTTCACTTCTTATTTACAACATATGATTCATGTCATGGGATTCATATTTTTTTAGGTGAGAAAAAACATTAAAAATTTAACAGAAAATGATTAATAAAATAATAGGGTCTTTAAAAAAAACACAAGTTGTGTGCTAGATGCAGAATTGAACATAGAGTGCTCAATTTCTTTGCCATTGAACTATTAGATAAAAAAAATTCACAAGTCTTTAAATGAAAATTAATTTCTCTGACATGTACAACCATACTCATAAGCATTGTTTATCATCCACTTTTTATATCTTATTAATTAAGACAAAATACATTCATATGAACCCAAATTCTGCATTGCTCAAATGCTCATAGAATAGAAGTAGCTTTATGTGTAATAATGTGAGAAAAAGAAACAGATGTGAACAGGTTGGTGTTGAACTTATGTGTCGATTTTTCATGGTACACAAAATCTTAACCATGAATATTTTGTTGCCTCAACAAATATATAATTTTGAATATCATAAATCTAAAGGGACCCATTCCTTGAAGACAAAGATATGGACTAATGAGACAGGTATATTTAATGGTGTTTTTAATTTTTTATATCTATTTATATAAAATAATATTGAAAATAAAAAGTAACTAGTAGTAGAATAAAACAATAATATATAAATGTAGTAGAAATAATAGTAATAGTAATAATTTGCAAATATAATCTCATAAATCTAAAATAAAAACACAAGTCCAAATAATAATTTTGAACAAATAAAATAAAATATGCTCACAAAATTGACTGCAAAACCAGCACATATATTTATAAAAATAAGCTAACTTCTATAAGCAATTGAAGCACCCAAATTGTAAAAGAAACCTATTTCAAAGGGGAGACACTATACTGCCCCCTGTATATGGCACTTTTGCACAAAAAATAATGCCTTTCAATGTCTTGAAAGCTCACAACTTATAAAATTAATCAAACCAAAAATACATCCTGTAGCCGGAAGACACCACCGTGGAAGAAATCGCTATTTGATGACGATTGAATTTCCTCACTTACTCATCTTTTGATGATGAACTGGTATAATTGTTTCTGTTATCCAACGACGTTATGTTGGATGAAGAACTAGAAGAAACTGAGCTGCCAACAGGAACAGCATTGGAGTTGTTGTGTGATGCGTTTCTCTGAGGATTGTTGTTAGTTGTGGCGTTACTCCCCTCCTCTGCTAGTCTTTTCATAAGGTTCATGATAGTTGGAACAAACTTGGTCGACAAGGAAATGAGTCCCGGAAGCTGAAAGCAAAAAAAACAACTATAAAGATCACGCAGGCAATAAAGGCCTAATAACTGGCTATAGATTGCAAACAAGCTCGAGCAGGCGAGGGAGACAATAAATGTGAACATTGGCATAGAAGAATAAATTATAAAGATCACGATAAAATGTACTCACTATTCCATGTCTAAATTCACCAGCAATGTCAAGTTGCACCCACAGGGCTTTCACGAGAAGAAAAGCAACAAAGATGACACCCAAATACAAAGGATTTCTGCCACATAGAATACCAAACTTGGGTTAGATCAATTGAATAATAGAACAAAGGTGGAAGAGACTTCTCTATGTTAGTGATCTGTGCAACATGCTTGCGATATTAAAATACCCATCATCAGACAGTTTATGTCCAAAACATAAAACATATATTTGTTTTAAAGTTACTACTTTCATGTTGTGCAGCTGCTAGAGGGCGGAGAGATGCAGAAGTGCAAATGAAAACAAGCAAAATAATTAAACTAAAACAAGAAAATAGACATGATTTGAGTACAGTTGACACGCACTTTAGAAGGGTCATAAATTCATTGAATCCCAGAATAACCAAAGCGAGTATTGCCCATGGGGGAGGTAGCCAGTTGTTATTGCGCTTGTTGGCCTCCTGAAAATGCAACAAAAAATTGCATCAGTAAGAAATCGTACAACTAAATATTTTTTAAAGATTACAAAATTGAATGCCTTGACCATATGGTCATCCATGATGTTTATCAAACTAACTGTATTATAGCTTTAGAGTTTAGACATATCATTATGTATTCATGCCACATGGAACCTAAACAATAATACAAGGAGCAAAACATTTGGGACCATGCCGACAAATTTATACATACAGGAAACATAGAGCATGAAAACATAGTCCTGGCTAGATAGCTCCAGCTAAAAGTTTCAAACATATAATTTCCACAAAAAAGAGTCATAGGATTTGAACTTTTATTAATTTTGTTGAACAGCTTTTCCATTATCCGCCTAAGGAAACTTCAAAATCTCTTAAAAAATGGGAAATACCATACCTGTGCAGAAATGGCTTGCGAAACACTGTACTCTGTCTCCATCTTGAACTGCCTCCACAAAGATTTGCACTGGACAGGTGTAATCAGTGTCTTAGCAGGATGAATCTGCATAGAAAATCCGTTCACAAGAACTGATCAGTGCACAAGATAGAAAAATGTTCTCCAACATCACTCAAGGAACCCAAACGGGGTAGCAGTGGCATTATTGAGGCCCAACATATATACTCATGTCAAAACTTCTTGAGATGTATTCCTACTACCGCAATAAGAACACTATACGATGCTAATTTATCAATAACTCATTTTATCCAATACAACTGCAAATAGCGACTACAAAAAATGCACCTTTTCCCAACTGCTAGTAGCTAGCGGATCAGCCACTGTAATACTCCTATCTCTAACACCACCGCTTGATGAATCCAGCAATGTAACTGCTAATGTTTTCTCAATGTTATCTTTATCACCATCATCCAAACGAAGTGCAGCCATAACAGATAGTAACTTCAAAGACTGCAAAGAGTTAAATTTGATTAAAAAGATAACAAACTGCAATGCAAATTCGGTAGCGAATAATGTTTGTAATCATGTCATACAGCAGTGCGAGCAGTTTTAGTGATAGCTCGAATATCTTCTTTCCCCGTCCAAACACGAGGCATCGAATCGGAATCATGGCTAAATAACATTGTAAACCTGTTTTCAAATTTAAGGTGAGTGTCACTAAAGTAAATTTCGAAAGGGTTAAAAAGTCAACTTCAATGATGCAGAAGGTTTAGTACCTGTCCTTCATACGGATCAGAACCCTTCCAGCTTCTTCCTTAGCCTTTCCTTCTACGACACCTCTAGCAAATTCCTCTAAACTCGAAATCATGTTCTGTCTTGTTTCTTCATCCATATCAAATGCATTAAGCGCAGCAGAGAACCCTAAAACTGCTGATGCCATCTCACGCTTAAGAAGGCTCCTTATTGATGGCCAAGTATCACTATTAGCTCCATCCAAAAGAGCTTCAATTGGGCCAGACAAAGCTAGTTTCAATTTTTCCTGCAACAGTATTACTATTAGAAAACTTCCAAAGAGTTTGTTAGTTATTCAACTTACACACCTTTATTTATATTTTTACTAGGCTCGATACTATGAAAATCAATCCTAAGAATCTAAATTTACAATCCAAATACCATGAGCCAGTGCCCATATATTCTAACAACATACAATTTGAAATACTAGCATCATGAAAGACAGACACTTAAAGATTCATAAGCAATGAATAATTGATTCCGAATACAAACCTCATATGAAGAAGTAAGTTCAGAAATCTTAGCTTCACGCACAGATGCAACGTGTGCATCAATATCACGCAACAGTTTCTCTCGTACTTTAGATGTATCCCAATTTGCTACTTCAATAACAACGTCTGCAGTGATGGTATATCATGTTAGTCAGTTGAATAACAATATTCATACTTGCAACAGACAGTATCAAGTTAACTTTTCAGAGAGTAAATCAGTAGAATGAACCAAAATGTAGTAAATGAGATCCCATCCAACACCAAATCAATCACTGTATAGAATCTGCTTCCTGTGTATCCATGTGCTCTTGTTTCCTTTCCAGTGTATCTCATTACACGTTTAGGACCTTCAACGTAATCTATGTTCACTAATAAACAGCATAAAGAAATTTTTCATTACCTGCACATGCTTCATCAAATTGAGCCACACAAGACTCGATGCAATTATTAGCAGCTGTAGAAAACCTTTCCCCTCCTTTCAAAGCCTTTTCGAGTGCATCCTTAAATTTTTCCAAAGTTCCAGTTCTAATATGTCCCAGTGCAGATTGGTACGCTGGTTGGACAAGCTGTCCAATTGAAAAGGTGTTACATACCCTTATAAACCAAAATCATCTTTAAAAATCTACAAAAGCTTTAAATACAAAAAAAGGTAACAATCCAGTATCTAAAATGGTCATTTTGATTAAATAATAATCAAATCATTTTTGTTTATTAAAAAAGCAAGGTTTAATGACCATGATTTCTAAGAGCCGGGCTAAGAAAAATTACTTGCAACAATTTATCTTGAAGTTGCTTTTGTTTTGCAGTTCTCACACCTTCATCAAAATAAGTAGCCTCCGCGTCATACCTAGTTTAAAAGAAAATGCAGTAACTCAATTAACCATCTTCCCTCATTCTTACATGATGCAACAACATGTAACATCAAGATAGCAAACTAAAAGGTAACAGTTTTCATGAAACTAACAAATTGAACCAGTAAAAATATACGTGTCACGCATACTGGACTATACTCACTCTGACAAACGAGCATTAAGGAGTGAGTTGATCTTTCTCCCAAATCCAGGAATAGGATTTGATTGCACAGTCTCTTCCAATTGACACCATTCCTGAGTGATAGTTGCAAGTTATTTCCACAGCATTAGTAACTGAGAAGGCCAAAATGTTGGAGAAATATACAGAAATAAATGTTCATACCTCATTTGCAACAAAAGCGGCATATTTCTCATTGGCAATTTCTTCACAACGTACAGTTGCAACCATAACCTAAAAGAAAGTTGACCCTACAATGGTTAATAAAATAAATATTCATGTGAGCAAATGCAGCAACATTGCAACATGTATATTAACCTTATGTGCAGGAAGGTCGAGGTCTTTGTTTTCCTTAATGACTTTCCATATATGCTGAGCGCTAAAAGAAAATCCAGATGCAGGAACTACTCCACGTCGGTCCCCTGCTAGACCACCAGGAGCAATAGACTGATGAAAGCGTTGCCTCAAGCTGGCAACCTGCAGTTAAATTATGCCAACACACAAAATATATGCAAGTTAGCTAGTAATGGATATTTTTTAAACCAAAAGTATCTGTTTTCAATAACAATCCCAAATATACACTATAACTCATACATACATATTAAGTTGCAAGGAACATTAACAAAGATGCAGATATGGAGATGCATACACCCAAAAATCCTAACAACGGCTCAGTCAATACCATCAGCAAGTAAACCAGAATGAAATTGGTGTGCCATTCATACCTGCTCCCTAAATAGCTCTTCCTTTTCTTCATAACTAGAAAGCGCAACAACTTCAACCTGGTCATTTGTTGCCAAGCAAAGAGTTAATATTAACCAAAAACTAACAATGAAGTTTTGTAACACACATGAGAACATCAATAAGATTACAATGTGAAAGAAAAAAAAGGCATTTACGTTGAAAAATTCGCTTAATGGGGTTTCTAGGTGGGCCTGTGGTTTAGGAACAGAGTCCCATATCTACAGAGTACAAAATTAAAGCAAGAAAGGTCAGAAAAAAATTTGTAACAATTAAAAAAATATCATATAATGGTGAAAGCATTGCACTACCTTCTGAATATCTTCACGCAAAACAGGTTCTAAGTTTTCAAGCGGTGTCTATAAAAGAAGAAGGTTAATTATATCAACACAGATTAAACTATATAGAATTGCCAAGTACAAGCTTGAAAATAGTTAGAAAAAATAATATGAGAGCCTTTTTGCTTACATACCCTTGTTTTATCACGTATGACAAACAGCATTGTTGTTTTGCGCGGACTAAACAATCTCATCATAACCTGAAAGCATATAATCAATAAATAACTAGTTTTTAATTCAATATAACTGCTTGCAGCTGATAGGTTGCTGACAAAAGATACCTGAAAAACAGTTTTCAAAAGAGGCTTATTTGCAGCTTGCTCACGGCCAATGTCATGACACCACCTTTACAAGCATTGCAGAAAGAGAAAATTAGTTGCGGAAAGAAAAAAATCAACTGCAAAAACATCAAAAACAAGTACATGCTACTAAATAGACTTCAAACATTTTGAAATTAGTTGGTACAGAAGATGTCTCAATGAAGAAAGAGAGGAAAAACTCACATGTTTATTAACACTATATCTGAGACAGCAAGAGCAAACAGAGCACTCTGCTTTTCAAATGCAGTATCATCCTGAGAGAGAGAAGATTTCAGCATATAAGGAAACAACCAAAGAACTACCCATTTTTCCCATCCTTAGTTCAAATTTTAGTCAGTGGCAGAGACTTATGGTTCAAATAATAATAAGTTATTTACAGCCCATCATAGTGCAATTAGAGGATTACAATTATTATGGAACTCTTTGTTCATTTCACAACCTCATAAAATTAACAGACAGATAACGGTGAAGCTTTTGTTAAACAATTTCCATTAAAAATAAACTAAAAGAATGTTACTTTGCACGGAGAAAATGGATGTTAAAATCCTCTGAGGTATGTTTAAATGAGAAACACACCATTTCTTATTTTAAGCAAACACTTGGCGCCCTAATTTATTAGAGAAATTTCACTCATGCACCTCCCTTTAGGTCTGTTCGAGTGACACACTCCCTCCATTTTTAACCAAACAAAGGGAAGGTCGTCTGAGTGTAACTGGGGATGTCAATGTCTTTTACAAAATAGATGGGTTGTATGTGTATTTTTTTATATATATCTCGAGGAAGGTGATTACCTTATATTCATACTAAATTAAATCTTGAATAATAGGACATCAGATACTCCACGAATTTCTATAATAAATGTTTCTATGTTCTATAGGGACTAGAGACTCGTTGGCATAAATATGCATTACTGGTTTTAAAATGTAAATGAGATGTCGGCACTAAATTGTCATCCCTTTTAATATCTAAGTTAAGGTATAACAACAGTATTCAAAACATTTTCCCATTATGCGGGGTCAGACAATGGATAGAGCAAAGCCATAGTGTTCAAGATAAGGGTTAACAAAAGAAAAAACACCTCTCCACGTTCTCTTCCATCTGTACCCTCCAAATCCATCACAAGCGTACAAGGCTCTATGCCAGCACATCTAGCCATCCAGATTCCTTTGGTTGTTTGAGACCTGAAAACAAGTGCATAACATATATTACCACCCCGTTTGTTGAGTAAGGCTATATCTCGATATTGCAAGATCATACCTTCCCTTAAAAGCATCCATCTCTCTGAAATTGGTGTTAAACAAATTATTCAATAGTGTGCTCTTGCCTGTCCAGTGCAAAGAAAACAACAAATTAGACAATAGAAAGAACCGTCTATTAGAAATAGTTCACATCTCATTAGTAATAAACTAAAGCAAATACAAAAGAATGTATTGAATTTAAACAAAAGAAATAAATAAAAAAATCTCAAAAAAGTAAAGATAAGGTCTAAAAGAGACTGAACCATGAGAAAGGAGTGTTTTAGATAGATAATAAACTCATAAACCATGTCAAATTCAAATAGAATTTATTACCAAAAATTACATTATAAGGTATAAGCTACAAATTTAGCTTTCCAAGAATCTGAAATAGCAATCACCTCAAGCATTCAATATCAAGAAAGAAATATCCTAATTACAAAAAAATCCCAACAGCAAAGACTACTAAAATAAATCATGAAATCCAATAAACTTGCGAAAGACCAAAAAAAAAAACAATAAAATTATGAATGCAAGAAAGTTTACCACTACTCTGCGGCCCCATAATAGAAACTACAGCATATGAAAGCCCACATTCCGCCAACTTCACCTCCTTCATAAACTTGTCAATCCCGGAATCATTGAATAGGCCATCTCCATCAATAAGTTGAGTTGAACAACAAGTTTCATCAGTAGCTGAATAAGCAAATACTCACAATGTTAGTTGCACAAATTTCAAGTATAGCACTAATTGAGATCCACATTTATTCAGAACAATCTAAACCCTACATGACCATCCAGCTCCATTGAAAAATAACAATCACATATTCCATTGATCAATACTTCTAAAAGAGGATGCTAAATTGATAATCTCAAATTCTCAAAACCATAGAAAAATTAGATTAACCAACCTTCTAATAAACTCCTCTCCAATTAAAAACCATCATAAAATTAACAACCTAAACCTTGGATCCATCAATCAATTTATTTATCCATATAAAAACACAAGTCATGGATCAAATTATCAAAACTTAATCACATTCAAATAATTAATTTCCAAAAAACCAAAACTAAAACAACAACAATAATAAATAAAAACAACGGTTGGAGAAGAAAAAAAAGCATAAAAACAACACAAAAAACGCAGGCAAGAGTAACTGATAGTTTCTATAAATACCCAGAAACGATTTCTATAAAAGATTGAAACTTTAACTGAAAAAAGCAATAAAATTGTCGTTGTGATTGGAAAAAAAGTTGTATATATGAATTGGATCAGAAATGAGAAATCGGAAAAGAATGAAATTGGATCGGAATAGAGAAGCTTACCCATTAGAACGTGGAAATGGAAACGATGATTGTTGATGAGAAATGCGATTGTAAGAGAAAAGAGAAATGAGCGATCGAAAGAGAGAAGAAAAGAGGCTCACAAAGCCATTACCATTAGCATCATAACACACACGTATACTTTCTTTTTTCACTTTTTTATTCTCATTTTCTTTTCTTGTTATTTATTCTTGAGTTTTTTTCTTTCTTTTTGTTGAAAATCATTTTTGGAATCCTACTACTATTTTATTTTTTATTTTTTGTTTCTATATATACATGGAACAATGAATTAGTTATGATTTAAAATATATTATGTTCAATTAGGAAAAAATAGTTTTACATTAATATCTGATAAAAATATAATATTTTGTTACATCTATTTTTTTATAAATAAGAAGAAAAAAAAGATAAAAATAAAAAAAATTATATAAAAAATAAATTTTTATTAATATTATTATGAGCCACGTATTTTTTCATTATAAAGATTAATTTAATTCAAGGATTAGTTTTGAATATCAATTAGTTTTAACTGTTTTAAAAGATTGTCGTTATAGAAAATATACTGAGATCTTTTCTATGTCAATTATTATTTGACTAAATAACAATTAGTTTAATAGTCTCATATTTTTGTTAAATGAAATATTTAAAAAATTTAATATTGTAAAAATTGTAGTATAATAATGTCAACCATTAACAAATTTTTTAAAATAAAATTAAGTTAGATTGTAGAAGGAAAAATCTTTAATTAGAAATTTAGGTACAAATCTTTATATATAATTTTTATTATTTCTCATGAAAATATGAAATTTATAATTTATTCATATTTTCATACGGATTATATTTATTTTTATTTTTTAAATAATATTTAAATATATTTATTATATTTTTATTGAAAAATAATAAAAATGTGAATGTTTTCACACATAAAAAATATGTGAGAATTTTTTGTATTAAATAATAAAAGGATGATATTTAAAGAAAGTGATCCTATCATTATGCATATATCATGCAAGATAAAATATATCTTTGACATATGTGTGAGTCTGTTTATTCCATTTCACTCTATTTTTCAGTCTTCTGCGGACACATATTTTTTCTTAAAATTTTATAATTTTTAGGTTTAAAAGTTTAACATATGTGTGTCGGTCTACCTCACTTTTTACAAGGCAATTTAAGATTCTAGGTTTATATCGTCAAATATATTTGTCATATTTCATTCTATCTTTTTACAAACTTTTATAAAATGAATATGTCTATATGTCACTCCTAAGATTGAATAGTAAATAAGATCAAATTCGATTTCTAATAAAAACAATATTAGACAAGTATCGTGATTTTTTGACATGGATTCTAAATTACTGGAGATTTATTCCTCTACAAAATATTTAATTTAATAAATATAACAATATTATTATTATTTTCTATATTAAAAAATACAACAATATCATTAATAGTATTTAAATAGAAAATAATATCTTAATATATTAAAAGAATCTTTAATATATTAAAACCAAATACATCTTTAAGCGTCAATTTAAAATTTCGTATACACGTAGTGATTAATTATTATTATTATTAGTGAAAGAATGTTGAAACCTTCAAATTGGGGGAGGGTGGCGGTGAAGATGGACCCATCCAGTGACCGCCCACACAAATGAATTTTTATTACCTTTCGGCAAGCTTCTGAACGCGTGAAATACAACTTCGTTTTCTTATCATTCATCCATGCAAAACAAATAAATAACAATGCATCTTTTATCATTCATTCATCCATGCAAAACAAATAAATAACAATGCATCTTTTGTTGGTCGTACATTGTTGCTTTCGGTTCATCCTTGTTGTCTTTCATGTCCCAATTCCCCCACATGCCTATACTCCATTTTATATTTTATTTAAAAATTGAACTCAGTTTTTAAAAATTGAACTCAGTTGCGTCATGTAATTATTCAAGGTAGACTTAAAAAATATCATATGATTCAGTTGTATCAACCTCTATTTATATGTTGGTAAACATGAGCCAAATAAAATTTTTAGCATAGGTTGTTGGTCCAGACAAGGTTATCCATGGTCTTATTTTTTCATTTTGAAATAAAAATAAATTCTTATTTTTTATTTAGAGATTAAAAATAGATTTTAAACTTTGGCAAAGGATTTTGCTAAAGAGATATAGATCACTAAAAAATTATTAACACTTAACGTACTCTCAAGACACAAGTCTCCACCACTGAGGAGTCAATCTGTAAGACTAAAATCTATTTAATTAAAAAATTTTAACAAAGTATAATTTGAAAATTAAAATTCTCATTCTAATTGGTCATTTCAAGGTTAAGAAAAATTATTGATAAAATTCAAGGAACTTATCTTTGAAGTGATTGGTGGTATGATAGAGGGATTTTAAAAAAAGAAATGATAAGTTTACAAATTTTTTTGACATTCTTCAATGATTTTTTTCTTTTCTAGAAATAAAAACAAGGAAGTAGGTGATCTTAGAGTAGTGAAGAATGGGAGAGTTATATGTGGAGTTTTAATTGAAATAGAGAGCTAAATTAGAAGGAAGTTGAAGATTTAATGCCTTAAAGAATGTCTTGAAAGGAGTGAAATTTCAAAATATGGGAGATCGGTGGGTTTAGATGAAATTTATTGATATAAGTATAGCTGATATATCAATAATTAATTAACATAAACCCTAACTTAGCATGAGTTTTGCCTATAGATATCCCAACAAAGGTTTCGGTGTTAAGGATTTGACATTTTGTTACTTTTACTCAAGTATAGCTTTTTTATCTATAGAAAAATTGTGGGCATTAAAAGCAATTCAAATTGGAATTATGTTGACATTCAAGCATATTAAAGTCAAATATTAAAGACGATAATATGAAAAAACGTCTTGATAATATGAAAAAACGTCTTAAAATTGTGTTTCAACATGTTTGTTGAAAATAGCATTCCTCTTTATGTTCAATATTAAAATTTATGTATGATATTGTTCACATAGATAAAAAATGGTTTTACAAGTTAGAAAAATCAACGAATTATTATCTTTTTGCAATAAGGATGACTTGTATCATACTTGCATAAACAAAAATTATATTCAAAAGGTTGTGTTTTCAGGAACAATGACTAAATTCATAATTGATTAAGAAGATGATGTAACATTCGCAAGAAAAATTGATATGTTTTCTCTAGTTGATATAGTGTCATCAAGAAAGTCAAATGTTAATCAAATTTTGGGGATACTTGAAACAAAATCCAATTGATTTTATCGCCAAAGAAATCAAAAGAACGTTCAAAGAGATCAAATATATCAAGGCTCCATATCAAACAAGATTTTGGTCAAGTCAAATGTTAAAACAAATTACTTTTATAAGAGAATTAATTCTACCAAAAAAGTCAGCCACCAATTACTTATTGCAAGTGGTAATTGAATCTCAATTATTAAGAACATCTAATTGACTTCTTTGGTGATAGAAGTAATTGATTTTGTTTCAAGTGTTTCTCATGTTCGATTAACATTTTGACCTTCTTGTGGATCTTTATTAACTAGAGGAAACACATTAATTTTTTCATGAATGTCGGTTATCTTCATCGTCGAATTTGGGTCTAAACACTGCTACTAAAAATTTGACCTTTTGAACAGAATTTATGTTTATAGAAGTCTGACATTGGTCATCCTTATTTGCAATAAGGTAATAATTTGTTCTTTTTTCGACATGTAGAACCATTTTTCATCTATGTGCACAAAGTTATAAATAGATATAAACATTGGATCACGGGCAATGATATTTTCCTCAAGCACAGTCAAGCAAAATCTAAGATGCTGTTTTATATTATCATTTTTCATAAGTGTCTTCTGTGACACCCCAAAATAATTCAATAATTAAATAATTATGCTTTTTAATTATTAATTTAATTGAGAACATAATTTATTAATATATTGGATTTATTGGAATTAATTATGGAGTTAATTGAGGTGTGAGGAGTAAAGTTTATTTTATTTATGTTAATAAGGAATAAAAGGAATAAAATAAGGAAAGAAGGAAAATAGAGTCATTTTGGAGAAAACAAGAATACGTGAAGTTGAGAAGAGGAGAAAGAAGGAAGAAGACCTAGAAGTGTCAGAATTCGAAGAACCCACAAGGTAAGGGGTGATTTCGATTGATTACTTCATATTATAGGTTTTGATTTTGATACTATAGATCATAGCATGTTAGGGAATCTTAGTTTGGGAATTTCTAGGTTTCCATGGGTGTATACCTAATGGTGTCAGATTGTGTCAGAATGTATAAATTCATTGATTCGTATGATGTAGGATCATTAATGATGGATAAAACATGTTATATTGTATGTTATTGATGATGAATGAGTGATTTTATGGTGTCGGAACATGTGGGCACGTTTTGGGATGAAAAGGAAAATGGTTTTGAGAATTAATGCTGTCAAAACTGAGTTTTTGGGTCTGAAGGTCATGAGAACCGGTTCCCCAGTGGGAGAACCCGGGTTCCAGCTTTTAAAATGGTGAAAAATAACATTTTTGAACTCAGGAACCGGTTCTTGTGTGGGAGGAACCGGTTCCGTTGATTTTTCCAGAAATGAAAATTTAACCGGGAACCGGTTCCTACCGGAGGAACCGGGTTCCCATACATTTTCCAGTGTTTTTCAAATGTGGAACCGGTTACTCGAGGAGGAACCGGTTCCACCGAAAATTTTGAAAATTTTCAAACTTGTAAGTCATAACTTTCAAACCGTGTTTTGGACGTTGTTTCTCAAATTTAATGCTCTACCTTATAAAATGGAAATATTTTCGAAAACTTGAAATTATTTTGGAAAGGAGTTGAATTTCGAAATAAATGAGTGTTGACTGACACATTATGAGGTATAGGTAGCAGAGAACCTTTGGGATGGAGGTATTGGTAATGTGTGGATGTAAAGCATGTTTATGCTGATGTTAATTGTATGCATGATTGTTTGGAATATCATGTTGATTGGTTTGATTCAGTTATGTTAAATTGATGTGTTACATAGACTGATTGATGTTGCATGCTAGTGATGTGCGTGCATATGCATTGTTTTGGTGAAGTTAATTCCCATTGTGCGGAATTTGACTTGGATTGCCGATAATCGATACCCGAGTGAGGATGGGTGGTTAGGCTAGATTCGTGTCCGGGTGTGTATGGACGAATCGATGGGTACTGTATCCGGTTGATGATGGATCAGTGTTGGGTGACTTGGTCACGTGTCGGTACCGCATGCATTGAGTCTGCATTTGTGTTTGCATGGAATTGTAACATGTTAGGATGTTTTCCAGTGTTGCAATTCCTTTGTTGTCTATTTATTATGCATGATGACTTATATGAATATGATTGTGCGTTGAATTCTGAATTGTGTTAAGTAGGTGGAATAATATGCTTGTAATATATTGTTAAATGAGAAGCTTATAATATGTTTTAATTATGAGAAGTCTCACCCTTACTTTACAATTTCAGATTAAAGTTAGCAGCTGAGGAGTTGGTGAGGATGGCTCTAGAGCTTATCTTTTAAGTCCGCGTGTCAGTGTCATGATCTGATTAGATTGTAACACTGGGGAACGCTTAGTTAAGAGAATTGTTATCGTTTAATTATTTATTTGGATTCCTTGAGAACCATGA
This sequence comes from Vicia sativa, assembly GCA_021764765.1. Lineage (NCBI taxonomy): Eukaryota > Viridiplantae > Streptophyta > Magnoliopsida > Fabales > Fabaceae > Vicia > Vicia sativa. Next base: position 123,248,114 of record CM038796.1, read on the forward strand.
TGGTTTATTAAATTTTGGTTTTGGTATTTCCGTTGTGTAAGACATGGTCTTAAATTGATTGAATTATTTGGATAATGATCCTCAGTGTAGCATGGCTACTGTTTGATGGAAGTTTTATTTTATTTATTAGTTGTGACATCCCTCATTTTCCGTGTTAACTCTGATTAAAGTTGATTTAGATATTAATTTAATTAATATAATCGGGGTATTTAGATGGGGTGTTACAATAGTGGTATCAGAGCATAGTCGGTCTTGTCTTGTGTCGTTACCCCTTTTAGTATGCGACTAGTGTAAGTAACACTGTCGATACTTGTGTGCTGATGTATATTGTTTTGTAATGTTACAGAACAATGGCTGGAAGAGGTAACGGAAGGAATGATAATGCTATTGCTGAGGCTTTGGGAATGTTGGCTGGAGTACTCGGAGGGAACCAGTGAGGCGTGATTGGTGATCGACAATTGGGGAATTTTCGGAGGAATAATCCTCCATTGTTCAAGGGTGCACATGATCCCGAAGGTGCTCGAGCGGTTGAAGGAGATCGAGAGGATCTTGAGTGATTGATCGTCGGAGGGGTGAAGGTGAGATACGGAACTCACATGTTAGCGATGACCGTAGGTTGCTACAATCGAATGGAAGAAGATGGTGTTGCATTGAATTGGGGTGTTCGGAGAGCTTTTGAGGAGGTACTTTCACGAGGACATTAGAGGTAAGAAAGAGATTGAGTTTGGAACTCGGCGGGGTAACAAGACGCCAGTGGTATGCTTGAAGTTCTTGAGTTGGCAAAGTATTATGCTCATTACCCTAACGATGCGGATGGAGAATTTTCCAAATGTATCAAGTTTGAAAATGGTCTTCGTGATGAGATTAAGCGGGTATTCGGTATCGGTATCCGAAGATTTTTGATCCGTTGATCGCAGAGGATTCTAGAGGAGGATCTTGCTAACACTAAGTCGAATGCTCGGGGGTATGTTGATAGGAAAGGTAAGCAACAGATGGATCGTGATAAGCCTTATGATAGGAGCAATCAGAGATCCAGTGGTTGGAAGAAGTCTGGTGGAGGAGATTCTAGTTCTTCCGTTAAGTGCTACAAGTGTGGCGAGACAGGACATCGTATGGTAGACTGTAAGAGTAATGATAAGAAGTGTTTCAAGTGTGGGAAACTCAGTCATGTGGCCAATGATTGCAGAGTGAGAGTGGTGACTTGTTACAACTGTGGTGAAGAGGGTCATACTCGTCCTCAGTGCACAAAACCCAAGAAAGAGCAAGCTGGTGGTAAAGTGTTTGCATTGTTTGGATCAGAGACTAAACCAGATGATCGGTTGATTAAAGGTACATGTTTTATTAATGGCATACCTTTGATTGCGATTATTGATACTGGAGCTACGCATTCTTTTATTGCGTTAGATTGTGCTAAAAGATTGAATTTGGAAATTTCTAATATGGATGGAAGTATGGTTATTGATACTCCTGCGTCGGGTTCAGTGACTACTTCATATGTTTGTAGAAATTGTCCTGTTGTGATTTTTGGTAGGGGTTTCGGTATGGATTTAGTGTGCCTACCGCTAGAACAACTTGATATCATCCTTGGAATGAACTGGTTGGAATTCAACCAGGTTCATATCAACTGTTTTGAGAAGACGGTCATTTTCCCTGAGGAAGTTAAAGTCGAAAATGAGATTATGTCAGTTAAGCAGATGAACCTAGCCGTGAAAGATGGTGTTGTGGTGTTTATGTTGTATTCCGCGATAGAAGCGGAGGGGAAAGCAAAAGGTGATGGATTGCCAGTGGTGAATGAATTCCCAGAGGTGTTTCCGGAAGATGTTAGTGAATTGCCACCTGAGAGAGAGGTAGAATTTACTATAGATTTGATTCCTGGAACTAGTCCGGTGTCGATGGCGCCATATCGCATAACGGCATCTGAATTAGCTGAACTGAAGAAGCAGTTAGAGGAATTGCTTGAGAAGAAGTTTATTCGTCCGAGCGTTTCGCCGTGGGGTGCTCCGGTGTTGTTGGTTAAGAAGAAGGAGGGTTCAATGAGGTTATGTGTTGATTATAGACAACTGAATAAAGTTACAATCAAGAATCGGTATCCTTTGCCGAGGATTGATGATTTGATGGATCAACTCGTTGGAGCTTGTGTATTTAGTAAGATTGATCTGAGATCTGGATATCAACAGATTCGTGTGAAGTCGGAGGATATTCAGAAAACTGCATTTAGAACGAGGTATGGGCACTATGAATATTTTGTTATGCCGTTTGGAGTTACTAATGCACCTGGTGTTTTCATGGAATATATGAACAGGATATTTCATCCGTATCTTGACAAGTTCGTAGTAGTGTTCATTGATGATATTCTGATTTATTCGAAAAGTGATGAAGAGCATGCAGAACATCTCCGGGTTGTGTTGGAATTGTTGAAAGAAAAGAAGTTGTATGCGAAGTTGTCCAAATGTGAATTCTGGTTAGAGGAAGTAAGCTTTCTTGGCCATGTAATTTCCAAGAATGGAATTGTTGTGGATCCTACGAAGGTAGAAGCGGTGTCTCAGTGGGAAAGCGCCGAAGAATGCTTCTGAGATCCGTAGTTTTCTGGGTCTTGCAGGTTATTACCGGAAGTTTATCGAAGGGTTTTCCAAACTAGCGTTGCCGTTGACTAAGTTGACCAGGAAGGGTCAGATATTTGTTTGGGATGTTGAATGTGAGAAAGGATTTCAAGAGCTGAAGAGGAGGTTGACAAGTGCTCCGATCTTGATTTTGCCAGATCCGACTAAGTCTTTTATGGTGTATTGTGACGCCTCATTAATGGGATTAGATGGTGTGTTGATGCAAGATAAGCAGGTTGTGGCTTATGCTTCGAGACAATTGAAAGTGCATGAAAGGAATTATCCGACTCATGATTTGGAGTTGGCAGCGGTCGTATTTGTTTTGAAGTTATGGAGACATTATTTATATGGTTCTCGGTTTGAGGTATTCAGTGATCATAAGAGTCTGAAGTATCTCTTTGATCAGAAAGAGTTGAACATGAGGCAGAGAAGATGGTTAGAATTCTTAAAGGATTATGATTTCGGTTTGAATTACCATCCTGGTAAGGCAAACGTTGTTGCATATGCTTTGAGTAGGAAGTCCTTGCATATGTCGATGTTGATGGTCCGTGAGTTAGATTTGGTTGAGCAGTTTAGAGATCTGAGTTTGGTTTGTGAAACTACTCAGAATAGTGTGAAATTGGGTATGTTGAAACTGACTAGTGGCATTCTGGAAGAGATTAGAAATGGACAGAAATCTGATGTTGGTTTAGTTGATAAGTTGACATTGATCAACCAAGGTCAAGGAGGCGAGTTCCGAATTGACGAGAATGGAGTTATGAGATTTGGTGATCGGATGTGTGTTCCGGATGTTGCCGAGATCAGGAAAAGTATTTTAGAAGAAGGACATCGTAGCGGGTTGAGTATTCATCCCGGTGCTACTAAAATGTACCATGATTTGAAAAAGTTGTTTTGGTGGCCGGGAATGAAAAAGGAAATTGCTGAGTTTGTGTATGCTTGCTTAGTTTGTCAGAAGTCGAAAATCGAGCATCAGAAACCGTCAGGATTGATGGAGCCGTTATTTGTTCCAGAATGGAAGTGGGATGGAATCTCAATGGATTTTGTGTCGGGTTTGCCACAGACAGCAAAGAACTGTGATTCTATCTGGGTTATTGTGGATAGGTTGACGAAATCTGCTCACTTCATTCCGATAAGAATGGATTATCCGATGGAGAGGTTGGCAGAATTGTATGTCGAGAAGATTGTGAGTTTGCACGGTATTCCTTCTAGTATTGTGTCGGATCGAGATCCGAGGTTTACATCTAAGTTCTGGATGGGATTGCAAAAAGCTTTGGGTACCAAGTTGCGTTTAAGTTCCGCTTATCATCCACAGACAGATGGTCAGACGGAAAGAACGATTCAATCGTTAGAGGATCTGCTGAGAGCTTGTGTGTTAGAGAAAGGTGGAGCTTGGGATAGCTACTTGTCGTTGATTGAGTTTACCTACAACAATAGCTTTCACTCGAGCATTGGTATGGCTCCGTTTGAAGCATTGTATGGTAGGAGGTGTCGGACACCATTGTGTTGGTATGAATCTGGAGAGAGTGCTGTGATTGGACCGGAAATTGTTCAGCAAACTTCAGTGAAGATTAAGATGATTCAGGAGAAGATGAGAACTTCTCAGAGTCGTCAGAAAAGTTATCACGATAAGAGGAGGAAAGATCTCGAGTTTAGTGAAGGGGAACATGTTTTTATGCGAGTTACTCCGATGACTGGTATTGGTCGAGCTTTGAAGTCAAAGAAGTTGACTCCACGTTTTATTGGTCCATTTCAGATTACTAAGAGAATTGGGAAGGTTGCATATCAGATTGCTTTGTCGCTGTCACTTGCGAATCTGCATGATGTTTTTCATGTATCTCAGCTAAGGAAGTACATTGCTGATCCTTCTCATGAGATTCGGGTAGATGATATACAGGTACGAGAGAATTTGACTGTGGAAGCGGTACCTGTGAGAATAAAGGATCGGAAGTTGAAGCAGTTGCGAGCCAAAGAGATTGCATTGGTAAGAGTGGCTTGGGAGGACCGGTGATGGAAATGTCACTGGGAGGAGAGTCGGATGAAGGACTCGTATCCCGAACTATTCGTCTGAGGTATGTTTTCGAGGACGAAAACTCTTTTAGTTGGGGAGAGTTGTGACACCCCAAAATAATTCAATAATTAAATAATTATGCTTTTTAATTATTAATTTAATTGAGAACATAATTTATTAATATATTGGATTTATTGGAATTAATTATGGAGTTAATTGAGGTGTGAGGAGTAAAGTTTATTTTATTTATGTTAATAAGGAATAAAAGGAATAAAAGGAATAAAATAAGGAAAGAAGGAAAATAGAGTCATTTTGGAGAAAACAAGAATACGTGAAGTTGAGAAGAGGAGAAAGAAGAAAGAAGACCTAGAAGTATCAGAATTCGAAGAACCCACGAGGTAAGGGGTGATTTCGATTGATTACTTCCTATTATAGGTTTTGATTTTGATATTATAGATCATAGCATGTTAGGGAATCTTAGTTTGGGAATTTCTAGGTTTCCTTGGGTGTATACCTAATGGTGTCAGATTATGCCAGAATGTATAAATTCATTGATTCGTATGATGTAGGATCATTAATGATGGATAAAACATGTTATATTGTATGTTATTGATGATGAATGAGTGATTTTATGGTGTCGGAACATGTGGGCACGTTTTGGGATGAAAAGGAAAATGGTTTTGGGAATTAATGCTGTCAAAACTGAGTTTTTGGGTCTGAAGGTCGTGGGAACCGGTTCCCCAGTGGGAGAACCCGGGTTCCAACTTTTAAAATGGTGAAAAATAACATTTTTGAACTCAGGAACCGGTTCCTGTGTGGGAGGAACCGGGTTCCACGTTGATTTTTCCAGAGAAATGAAAATTTAACTTCTGGGAACCGGTTCCCTACCTGGAGGAACCGGGTTCCCCATTTTCGGGTTATTACGAAATGTGGGAACGGTTAGTCGAGGAGGAACCGGGTTCCACTGAAAACTTTGAAAATTTTTAAAACTTCGAAAATTCATAACTTTCAAACCGTAAGTCCGTTTTGAGCGCCGTTTTGGACGTTGTTTCTCAAATTTAATGCTCTACCTTATAAAATGGAAATATTTTCGAAAACTTGAAATTATTTTGGAAAGGAGTTGAATTTCGAAATAAATGAGTGTTGACTGACACATTATGAGGTATAGGTAGCAGAGAACCTTTGGGATGGAGGTATTGGTAATGTGTGGATGTAAAGCATGTTTATGCTGATGTTAATTGTATGCATGATTGTTTGGAATATCATGTTGATTGGTTTGATTCAGTTATGTTAAATTGATGTATTACATAGACTGATTGATGTTGCATGCTAGTGATGTGCGTGCATATGCATTGTTTTGGTGAAGTTAATTCCCATTGTGCGGAATAGTCAAATTGCCGATAACCGATACCCGAGTGAGGATGGGTGGTTAGGCTGGATTCGTGTCCGGGTGTGTATGGACGAATCGATGGGTACTGTATCCGGTTGATGATGGATCAGTGTTGGATGACTTGGTCACGTGTCGGTATCGCATGCATTGAGTCTGCATTTGTGTTTGCATGGAATTGTAACATGTTAGGATGTTTTCCAGTGTTGCAATTCCTTTGTTGTCTATTGATTATGCATGATGACTTATATGAATATGATTGTGCGTTGAATTCTAAATTGTGTTAAGTGGGTGGAATAATATGCTTATAATATATTGTTAAATGAGAAGCTTATAATATGTTTTAATTATGAGAAGTCTCACCCTTACTTTACAATTTCAGATTAAAGTTAGCAGCTGAGGAGTTGGTGAGGATGGCTCTAGAGCTTATCTTTTAAGTCCGCGTGTCAGTGTCATGCTTTGATTAGATTGTAACACTGGGGAACGCTTAGTTAAGAGAATTGTTATCGTTTAATTATTTATTTGGATTCCTTGAGAACCATGATGGTTTATTAAATTTTGGTTTTGGTATTTCCGCTGTGTAAGACATGGTCTTAAATTGATTGAATTATTTGGATAATGATCCTCAGTGTAGCATGGCTACTGTTTGATGGAAGTTTTATTTTATTTATTAGTTGTGACATCTCTCATTTTCCGTGTTAACTCTGATTAAAGCTGATTTAGATATTAATTTAATTAATATATTCGGGGTATTTAGATGGGGTGTTACATCTTCAATATCCATGAATGTCAATGCAATACCCATAAAGTTACATATATTTCCAATTTCAATTTTCTTTTAAGTTCCAAAGATTTTGCTATAAAACAAAAATTGTTACACATGGATAATATCAAGAATTTTCGCCAAATCTATGTGAATTATTATGATTCTCTTGGAAGAATTGTGATTTTATTAATCTTGTTGAATACTTGTTGTAGCAAGTAAGACCCCGAGTTGACTAAAACTTACCAGTCAGGTAGTTAAAATTTATTAGATATGTTCTAATGGTAACTAATAGTTATTTAAAAGGTTGTACTAATGTACATTAATCCTTGAGTAAGCTCATGTGAACTTATTTAATGAATCATATAATATTACATGATTGTCTCCTTTAATAGCCACCCATAAAGTTGCATTGTGGGTGATTTTAGTAGAGTCACACATTGTGAGTTTGCTTTTAATCTCTTCAAATCTATAAGGAGTAAGTTCCTTGGGAGTATATCATCATTTTGAGCTTACCATGTACATGAGCGACCTTAAGCTGCTTGCTAAACAATTTTTCTCTAACAAAGAACAAGTCAAATTCCACGTGTTTTGTTCGTGCTTGAAGAACAGGTTTGTGAGCAAGAGAAATAGTACTCCTATTTGGGTTGAAGTACTTATGTTTGATTGACTATGGTTATATTAACCATGATTTATTGTTTGCTTTTGTAGAGAGATGACACACAAATATGTCATTATTTCATCTTCTTATACGTGAGATAGCCATCACACTTGATGATGTTTCATGCCTCCTTCGTCTTCTCATCCAGGAAAAATTATTAAACTATTTTATAACCACCAAACTTGAGGCCTTGGACATTATGGTGACGTATTTAGAAGTTGGCCCAAGAAAAGATCAACAAGAGTTAGATGACACCATAGGATATCATGCTAGATTCCCTTTTGTGATTGATTTGTATGAGCACCATTTGGTATAATCTGTGGAGGCTAATGGTGATTATTCTAGGTTTGCACACCACTGAGTGTGTACATTGAGGTCACACATCTTAGTTTTGGCCGGTATGCCCATTTTTGTAGACAAAAGTGTGATCTATATTAATGTTATCTACCTTAGATGTTTTATTGACTTAGAGATAATCCACGAGTATAAATGAGGTGTATCTTGGTTGGTGTACCTCTACTCCAAACTAGTTTAGACTAGTATGTGGGAGACTCAACAATTGATTGAAAACAATGGTCTATTTATGATATGTTTTGCACCTTACTGATATTAACATCATAATATGTATGCTACATTGTTTCAATACTAATATTTCATTTGAACCATTTTCAGACATGGAACCACAAGTATTTTCCACACCTTGTCGATTGGGAGCATGTGGATGACTACTCTGAGATATATACTACGTGAATTAATTTATAAATGACTTTTATAAAAAAATCTAATTTCATCTATCTTAATGTCAAAGGGTGGAAAAAATTGTTAAACGGTGGAAAACATTGTTAAAGAGTAAATTCGAATATCGATATTTAGACCTATGATATGGAGATTAGAATCTGAACTAATTATGTGACATAAAAATAGGATGGGAATTTCTTTGTACACCTCTTAGGGGTGGAGAAAAACCCTGAAACCCCAAAAATACCCTTCGGAGATCAGGAGATGTATCTCCGAAGGCACCCGAAATCAGGTGTTTCGGAGATGTATCTCCCAAAGCACCCAAAATTAAATTTTGGGATGAATTCGGAAATGCACATCCAAAGATACCTTGTTTCTAGTTAAATGATAAATTTAAATTTTCAGAGATGTATTTTCGAAAATATCCAACTTATACCACCTTGTTGCATGAACTGTTTCATTTTCATCAACTCATTCCATAACCAAAACCCTCTAAAAAACTCAATCCATTATCAATCCATTTTTCGTCTCCAAACTAAGTTTCAAGTGTTTTATCATGTCAAAGAGAGCATAGAAAGTTGTAATTTAATATAAACTTTTCGCATTTCGTCTCTAAATTTCTTGCATTTATGCTAATTATTGAGATAAAAAATTGCGTCACTTCGGAAATACATTTCCAAAATCCAACTAAAATATTTCAGAAATACAATTCCAAAACCGCCTCTTACAAAAATAAAATTATTAACAATTTTTCTGTTTTCTTCCCGTTTTAGATATGGCGGACCATGACATGTTTCCGAAGAACGTTTCAGACAACGTGAATAATGATGCTAAGTCGAATGAGGTGAAGAACGACGCTAAGTTGATTATTGTCGGTATAGATGTTGGACATCAATTTGTAAGTGATCACGTTTTAAATGATCGACAACATTTTCTTGAATAGGTCCAAATAAAAGCTAGCAAAACTCGGCTTTGGCATTGTAATTGGAAGGTCCGACAATGACACTAGTAGAAGGGAATCATTTGTAACCATGACATGCGAGATAAGTGTAAAATATGTTCCGAAATTTTAGAAGTTAAAACATGATGACACCAGATCGAGAAAATGTGAGTGTCCCTTCAAATTGCACGGATCATGTAGGAGAGATGATATGTGGCGATTTTCTATCATTTATAATCAGGTGTTGGACACCAAGTTATAAGGTCATCCAATTGTAGGTCGACTTAAGCCGAAGGAGAAGGAAATTATTTCAGAAATATCAATAATCAAAGTTGCATCGAGAAACATACATGCAAATTTGAATCGAATGCAAAGATTTAGAGATACAGTGAAGATGTCATCAAAATGTTGTGACGTTCTCAGTTACCTGTTTATAACAATATGTAATGTTAAATGTATGTTTCAATATCTATGTAATTTCGACTTTCAAAGTTAAATTTATGTTACTGTTTAATTAATATCTATGTAATATCAATGTTTTAACATATATGTTTGAAGGACAATGTTTCAAGGTATATGTTTTTGTGTTCAATCTATATTTCGGAATTGTACATCCGAAATATAACATTGGGTATCTTCGAAAATGCATCTCTGAATTCAACCCAAAAAATTGATATTTCATAACTTCGATAATACATCTCTGAAATCACCCTGAAAAATTGAATTTTGATGCATTCAGAGATACATCTCTAAATTCTGGAGTAAAAAAGGAATTTCGTCAGAGATGACTAAGAAAATGTAAGAGTGGAGAAAGAAATTCTCAAATATGTTACCTCGGTCATGAAATGGTTTCGTTAAAGACCGGACTCGTCTATAGATTGGAATACAAAAGTGTGTCAATCACGTGAGCACCACCCTACATATTTTCTATCAATTTGATCAAAGTTTTGAATACTCATTTACTTATTTTTCATTTTCATAAAAGTACCATGAAACGTACTGAATATATAACATAATTTCTCATGACTCAAATTTGCGGAAAGTGAAAAATGTCGAATGATAAAATACAAAGATTAATTAAGGTAAAATACGCTTTTTAGTCCTGTAAGTTTACTCCAAGATTCATTTTGGTCTCTTAACATTAAAAAAGTTCATATTGATCCCTTAACTCTTCAAAACGCGAGACCAAAATGAACCTTGACGTTAACATACATGACTAAAAAGAGTATTTTGTCATTAATTAATAATGCCAATCACGTACTAGCCAAAAAATGTGAATTTCTTAATCTACCCCCATGAACTTCTTACCCACCGTGCGAATTTTCTAAAATGCCCCTCAAAACTGGAAGTATAGTTCCGGTGCGCACCACCATCTGAGAAAATCTACACCAAACCAGAACTTTAGTTCTGGTTTTGTACCGGAACTGGAATTCTGTTTTTTATCATAACAAAAATCAGAAAACTTCATTACATTGTTTAACATAAAGATACATATAATTCATAACATAAACTTAGCAAATACATTTAGTAGTTAAACATAAAATCAAACATTACAAATCAATATCCGGGTGGACGTTGCAACATCCTCATAATATCATTGACGATTCTTAATAAATTCGCATCTAGCTCGATTGAAACTTTCTCCCAAAAACTTCGATAAGTCAACCACATAGCCCGTAAATCAGTGTCGTTCTTCTATTCACGATTCATGAACTGAATATTTCCTTCGTTGTCAATTGATGGCGAGCGGTACTCAATCTTTTCCACCTTTCGACCGTCACCGTAAGATACAAGCTCCTGCAATGTTTCACATACCTCTTCAATTGGGGTATACACCGTGATCTTGAATTCGTGAGACAGTATGGCGCCGGGAAATGGACAACTCCAATAACCCATGTGATGTCTAATTTCATGTCCATGTCTAGTTTTTTGTGTTGTGGTAGGGAAAAATATAAGAGGAGAGGTATTTTTATAGTAGTTGAATGTAAACATGGACCATATAAATCATATCCTTGTGCCAGTGATAAAACCGAAAGTTAAAATCCAATTTTTAAATTAACCAAAACCGGAAGTAAACTTATGGTAAAAGGCCTGGGGTTGAAAAATCAGAAACAACAATCATACTCATAAAATCTCATGTATTCAAATATTGTTCATTTGGTCAAATTACAAAAATGAGTATAATTTCACATCATAATACATGAACAAAATGAAGTTAACATTAAAATGCTACCTAACTACTTGAAAGAGCCGAAAAAAGTTTTGCCCGATAAATCCACCTGTGGCACCCCTTTTGGCTTTTCCCTATTTTTTTCTATTTCTATTTGGTTCAACTTATTGTATTCTTGCATCATTTCCATGAATTTGTCCGGTCATGTCTTTGATGATTTTGTGAAATGAAGCGTCCACTCTAGTGATGTCGGTGGTATAGGGCATCCCGGTTTCAAATAGACTTGAACAAAATGTCGTGGATTTGAAATCCACCCAACAAATATGGTACGATCACTGAGATTTGGTGTATGAGCAATGCACAGAGAGAAATAAGTCTCCGAAAAATAGTATCTTGCCAAATTAATGCACATCATGTCATACGCACTTCCTATGAGATGACACATTTTAGGGAAGCACATCCATTTATCCTCTGGTGCAAATCCAACCTCAACAGGTACAAGTGTGTGATGTATTTCCTCAACCTTCACTTTACTCCCTAGCACACGTGTGTATAATTCTCTTAGTTCCGTCAACTCTGTGATCAAGGTATCTCGTATAGTATTGTAATACTCTTCACGGCTACCAAGCAAACAAGAAACAACTCGAAAACCACAATTACTGTCACCACCCACATTGACGATCTGTTCAACGTACTTGTGCATGAAAACTAGCATGTGATTGATGAATGGTATTTTTAATGAAGTCGGTGTAGGCGGTGGTTTGCTAATACTGGCACCTTTGAAAGCACTTTTTTGAGATTTCGATGTAGGCGAATCGGGAAATACTTTGTCAACAACATGTTAAAAATACGAAGGGTTCCTCGTAGTAGAATTGTCGCCTGGTGTCGATTTCAACTTCTTTGGTGCACCTTTAGTATTTATCGGTAGTGAGGGTGGTTTCAAATCCGTGGTCTCCGGAAATGCAATCTTCCTTAACTCTTCTTTGATGTGGAGTTTGGTGGCATCATCGGCTTTCAAAAATCTTGCTTGTATCACTTCCCATTCGATAAAGATGGAGATATTTGACTTATCACTTTTCATTTTTCCGTCATCGTCAAAACTAAGTCTCTTTCAATGACTAGAGACCTCATCCATACGTATTGGGATATTACCACTCATCTTCTTGGATATGACACAAGCACAAGGGAGATCATGTGTTTTCACAATAGTGCAGCCACACTTTGAGGTGTCATCACCTACATTAGAAGCTCTTTTGGCCTCATGAAAAATATAATTAAGAGTCGTCCGAGAGATGTTACCAACCAACTGAGAATATAGCATATTGTCTTTGAACTTGTGTTCCAACACCGTGATACTACGACCAAATGTCATTTGTATCTCGTTATGCTGGTTTAGTATCATATGGTTTACAGATTCCCAACCCGTAATTAAATCACCCTTTCTATTTCCCAACCAATTCTTGCGACAAGCATGCGCAGACTCAACTCGGTTTGATGTTGTATTACCGAGGTGCATAACCTGATCAGTCCATGCACAAATAACCTTCTCCTTGACCTGATCAAGTATTGTGCTCTCAACATATTTCAATAGATTCAAATATTTCACACAAACAACTCAGAATTGTAAAATAGCATCATCATACATCTCTTTTGTAGATGCATTTACAATAACATTCCATGCAACCGTGATTTTCTTCACAATAACATCCAACTTGACCAACTTTCCATCTTCACCAGCTACCTGTTTTGACCCCACAGCAGGTTTAACCCAACTTCTCACATTTTTAGTAATATGGTACCTACAAAGTAATGCGGAAGAAGTGGAAATACGGTTGTAACTGAATTCATTAATGTCGTATCTCGGTCAAGAACAATTACTTTTGGCATATCCTCTTGGTCCTTCAACATTGACCTACACACCTCTAAAGCCCATTGAAATTTGTCTTCTTTTTTGCACTCTAGAAATGCAAAACCAACAGAGTATGTCTTCTCAATCGACATAACACCAACAATTACTAATGATGGTATCATGTACTTGTTGGTTTTGTACGTTGAATCAATTACAAGCACGACAGGAAACTGTTGGCTGAAGATTTTGATATCTATGATTCGAATTGGAATCATTGAGATCGAAACGAGATGATGTCAGTGTTCGTTGGAACAAAGTGAATGTCATGATTCAGAATGAAAGAATTGGCTCTTCGAATGGACTTGCTGAAACTTGGAGCTTCAAATAGAAATTATGATGATACATATAGAGGTAGCTTCGAAGTGGTAGTGGGGTTGTATCTGAAAAGTGAGTTCGAAATCGAAGTGGTCAAAGCATTTGAAATTCAAACGCGCGCGGGATAATTGGAAGTTAGAATATATGCGCTGGAGACGGTTCGAAGACACGTGGAAGCTAGAGGCGCACAGTGTCCTGCATGTTCTGAACGTGGCAAGATCTCATAAGTCAGACCGTTATGGTCGAAATAGTATAAATAGAAGTCTTAGTGTTAGGATTTCGTGTGTCATATCTATTGTACTAAAATTCAGTAAACATTCAAAATACCACATGGCTAGGGAAACGGATGCTCGAATGATGTACGTATGATTGCACCAAAACTTTTATTATTTAGTAAAACATCTTTATCTTTCCAGTTTATCTTTATCTTGTATCAATGTCTTTTAAATTCTTTACATTCAAAGTCATTTAACTTTTCCTTGCATTTAAACGTTTTCTTCTATTTCGAAATCCTTTACTTTTCTAAAACTCTTTACATTAACGCTCTTATTTTCCAGAAAGCTTTTACATCCTTGTTTTTACATTCTTGTCTTTTACGTTTCATGTTCTTACATTTCATGCCTTTACTTTAAAAGTCTTTTACATTTAAAAGTCATTTAAGCATTCCTGCACTTACATTTCTTTTGTAAATTGAATCTTTGATTATTTACTCATTCAAGTCAATATTATGTTTCTTTATTTAATCATGGCATTAAGTTACTGAACGCTGTGATCGAAATACATTGGACTTGTATAAAATACTCTAAATATAAGCCTTAAACATGAATCCTTATTTTGTTATTAATTCTATCCAAACGACCAATACCCCATAGGATCAATCTAGTCGATCCTGCAAGTTACCAGAGGAATTGAATAACAATCATAACGCTTATTTGATAGTTTGGAGGACTAGCGGTTGTTTCACCAGAAATCACTGTGAACAAATTGGCACGCCTAGTGGGACGAGTCATTGGTTGATATAAATTTTTTAAAAAAGAAAAGAAAAAGGATTATAAGACATAATTATTATAAAAGTTCTTTCTGAGTAAACAAAGTTCGTTGGTATATGAACCTTAGGAGTGGTAGAATAACTAATAGTAACCAACCCTTACCCAGAAGAAAATGAAATAATAGGATGTCTAATCCAAACAATCAACAAGGGGAACAAAACGCCTCACATGGAAACGACACTAATGCGTCTGTTTCGACGGGGACGTCTAGCGCGATCCCTTCGAATGCACAGTCAGTTGCATCTTCGACTAGTAATATTGCCACGAACCGAACAAGTGGCATGTCAACAAACAATTCGACCCTAGGAAATACAGGGACCACTGGTTATATTGGGGGATCTGTCCCACAAAGTGGGGTACAAACCCATTTCGCTACCCCACCACCAACTAGACCACCCAGTTTCGATAGCAATAGACCCAGAAATCCTCCTTATGGGATGCCAACATCTTTTATGGCAGGTTTACAAACTTCGACTTCGAACACGTCACCACAATTGGGGTCTGGTTCTGGGGCTAATCAATTCATGACAAATAACCAAGGGTCAGTAGGTTATAGTGCATTGCCTATCCTAACTACAGAAAATCAAATAGCTTTTAGGCAGTTAATGGATGATATTAACCATAATATGATAGGAGTGTTAGCGCAGACTATGCAAGAAATCTTTGCCCCAATAGTACAAAATGTAACTGTGACAAACAGAGAAAACACAAATAATATGAGTCGAATAGCAGATTTCTTCGCTCCGCCAGAGAGGTGTAGGCAGAATCAGGCATTGGTTCGAACGAACATACCTATCATCGAACAAGTTGCTGATGACCCACCTTATAGGCCACCCAGAGAGGGGGTTAATTTGGGGGCAAGGGCACAAAGGTTAGATGCTCTAGTGATTCGAGAAGAACCACAAAGGGGATTGATTGAACCACTAGCAATGGTCGAAAGATCAGGTGCCCCAGTGATTCGAGAGGAACCACAAAGGGGAATGGTGGAACCAGGGGCAAGGGTCGAAAGATTAGAAGCCCCAGTGTTTCGAGAAGAACAACCTAGAGGAGTTGTCATGGTGGGTCGAAACCAAGATGCAGATGCAGTTGTCCATAGAATTCGAAATGACAATATCTTGACAGAAAATAACCTAACCACCATGATAGAGAGGATTATGGCCCAAAACGGTATTAATACAGGGATTAGAAGGCCAAATTATGCCTCTCCTATAGCAGATTATGTAATGCATACTAATTTACCAAGCGGATACAAGATCCCTAAGTTTACAAAGTTTGCAGGAGATACCAATGAGTCAACGGTCGAACATATAGCCAGATATCTGACCGAAGCAGGAGATATAGCGAATAATGAGAACCTTAGGATTAAATATTTCCCAAGTTCCCTCACTAAAAATGCTTTCACATGGTTCACCACTTTGCCTTCTGGATCAATAGACACCTGGACTTTCTTGGAGAGGTTATTCCATGAACAATTCTATATGGGACAATCCAAGATAAGTCTAAAGGAACTAGCAAGTGTTAAGAGGAAGTTTACTGAACCCATAGATGAGTACTTAAATAGGTTTAGACTCCTGAAATCTAGATGTTTCACAGTAGTTCCTGAACATGAGCTAGTCGAAATGGCCGCTGGTGGCCTAGACTATTCTATTCGAAAGAAATTAGACACACAATACCTGAGGGATATGGCTCAGTTAGCAGATAGGGTTCGACAAGTTGAAAGACTAAAGGCCGAAAAAGCCAGAGCTTTTAAAAGTAATAAGAAGGAAAGAATTTCCTATGTCGAAACTGAGGAAGTCGAAGACTATCCTGAATTCGAAGAGGTCGAAGTAGATCTCGCTGAATTAAAACAGGCTCCACCTTACTCCTGTAAACTATTAGTTCCCACAAAAGGGAAAGAAATTGTTGAAAATGAGAAAAGCGACAAATTCCCAAAGAAGGTATATACCTTCGATGTGACAAAGTGTGATGAGATTTTCGATTTGCTTGTCAAAGATGGCCAGTTAATTGTGCCATCAAATGTCAAAATACCTTCTTTAGAACAAAGAAAGAAAAGAGGGTTTTGTAAATATCATAGTTTTCTAGGCCACAAAACCTCACAGTGTTTTCTTTTCAGGGACTTGATTCAAAACGCAATTAAAGAAGGCAGATTAAAGTTTGCTGACAAACCAAAAATGAAAGTGGATGAAGACCCTCTGGATGTTGCAGACACCAACTACTCCGAGCCTTCGAGCATTGGAGAAATCAATATGGTGGAAGCAGACCAAGGGGCCACTACATTGAAAGAGGAAAGCACTGAGAGTGAAAGTTGGGTGCTGGTCGAAGTCGACAATGGAGTCACTGAAGACATCCACAAACAACGAGAGACTTCGATCGAACCACCGCCATCTGTTGTTTCGAAAGAAATCCAGGCTACTGAGGGCCAGGAGAGCTAGAGGCGAGAGTTGGTACAGGCTACTGAAGGCCTGAGACTCAAACTAGAGAGAGTCCAAATTACAAAGCAACCCTCCTCTAAGAAAGAGATCTGGGATACCTTGGGTGAACCCAGTGGGAAGTTCGATTACCTGGTAAAATATTCTGCCCCAGAGAGTTCAAAAATCCCACTCAAAGACGTCAAGCCCACAGGATGGGGAGCTGATGATTCGAAAGGGGAGGATAGAGATAGTAGCATTCCTCAGAAGAAAGTCTGGGATACCTTAGGGCAACCCAGTGGAAGATTTGATTATCTGGTAAAATACTCTGCCCCAGAGAGTTCAAAGATTCGGATCGAAGACGTCAAACCATCAGGATGGGGAGATGATGTTGAAAAAAGGGAAGATGTGGATGTCAATATGGTGGATATGGAGAGACCCTGTTCTGAGATGCAGGAAATGGAAAGGTACCTTGAAAAAGAAAAATACAAAATGGAGGATGGCTATGCTGCAGATACCAGCCTCAAACAATATCTCATGCTGTGCCACAAGGGAAATGCTGACATGATGCTTTGTCCAAGATGCAGCATCATATGCAACCAGAGGATTGCTGCAGAGTTCGAAAGGAAACAAAGGGCTCGAACTGGAGTAAATTGGCGCCAAGACAACCATTTATTTAGATGCTACCCTAGAGCTGGGGAGAGTTTGTTGGAATTCTTAGTTTGCTGTCACAAAGGGGCAACCAAGTGCTTGATCGCCCAGGTGCTCAATATGACCGAACATGGGAGCGTTGAAACTATTCCCTTCGCCCCATGCTGGAATCACAAGGAGGTTGGTCAGATGAGTCAACACTTCGATGGTAATCATACTCAACGAAAGCCTGATAGCCCCTATCCAAGAGTTGCTCGAAGGGTGACGTTCAAAATCCCTGTTGAAGTACCAACAGATAAATGACTGCAAGTCAAAACCAATAAGGGGAAGGATAAATGGAGAGGCAACGAGCGAAATGCACGTCACGCCATGGTGTATAGGAGGCAATTCGACACTGCGAAGAGGGAAGAAATGAGACTAGAGAATTACAAAGGAAAAAACCTATGTCTAGATCACAATGGCGAAGGCAACAGCGAGTTCGAAAAGCTGAAAGGGAAGCGTTGGCAGATAAAGGAGCCGTTTCGACCAACAACAAAGAAGTATCAAGTACCAACAAACCAACAAACAATCAACCTGAAGACAAACCTCCAGTTAGTAGGAGGCTTTTCTCCGAAACACAACCAAATGAATCGAAAGAATATACTCCGAGTCCAGAAGAAGACGAAGATATGCTGACAGATAACTTCGAATCAGAAGGGGAGTCCTCACTCAATTTAAACTGCAATGTGGTATCTGTACTACCATCTGAGTTTGGCCAAGAGACCGAAATCGAAGAGCATGAGGAAGAGGATACCATTGATTTGATGAAACACAGACCAGTTTGCTACTATGTAATGGATAGCACGCGATCGAAGCGAGCGTTCTTGAGCACCGAGCCGAATGAAGAATCATTTGAAGCCATTGTTCATTCGAGCGAAGGCTGGAGCCCATGGGGTGAACAAGGTCTTAGTGGATGGAGGCGTTGCAGTTAATCTAATGCCTCAATTCATGCTAAAAAAGTTGGGGATTCAAGAGGCTGATGTCAAACCACACAACATGGTCCTATCCAATTATGAAGGGAAAGTAGGTCAAACGTTGGGGGTGGTGCAAGTGGACTTAACCGTCGGATCGAGCTGCAGGCCCACCATGTTCATGGTGATCGAAGCGAAGGCCAATTATAACTTGCTGCTAGGAAGAGAGTGGATTCATGGCGTAGGAGAAATTCCTTCATCAATGCATCAAAGGTTAGTCCTGTGGAGAGAAGATGGTATAGTGGAGAATATCGAAGCGGACCAGAGTTACTTTATGACCACAGTCAATTTGGTCAACAAAAGGAATTATGACAAATACCTGGCAAGAACAGCCCCTTGTACCCCAAGTGACGAAATGAACGAAACAAGGAATGCACACTACTATATGACCCTTCGCCATGATGGCATGTATTGGGATAGAAAAATAATTAAGGGAGATGAAGGAGTCGAAGGAATTTCGCAAAGACGGCCACCAGGCTGGGAGTTTGACGATCCTGCTCATGACTGAGTCCTCCTTCTTCGAAAGGATTTCGGCCTATATGGCTGAGAATGAATGGAAAGCAGCTTCAGAGGCTGAAATAGATAGTACAGTTGAAGTAAATGCAATGAAAGGGAATGGTTCGAAAGATTCACCCTATAAAGAAAACGAAATAGATCAAAGGCTTGATGCCATCTATGACAAAGAACCCTTGGGTTTCGAGAAAGATCCTACAAACTCAGGCGCCAAAATGTTAGCGCGGGATCCGCTCGAAGAGGTAAATTTGGGGGATAACAACACAAAAAGAATAACCTACATAAGCGCGAAACTTAGCCCAAGCCGCAAGCAAGAGGTGATCAAAATCCTCAAGAAAAACAAAGATTGCTTCGTGTGGGACTATGACGAAATGCCTGGTTTGAAAAGAGAGTTAGTGGAGCACAAACTTCCAATTAAGGATGGCAAGAAGCCCATCAAGCAAACTCCCAGAAGATTCGCGCCAGCAGTGCTCACAAAGATCAAAGCTGAGGTCGAAAGGTTGCTGCGTTGCAAATTCATCAGGACCACAAGGTATGTCGAATGGTTAGCAAATATAGTACCTGTTATTAAGAAAAATGGTTCTCTGAGAATATGCATTGACTTTAAGGATTTAAATACTACAACCCCCAAAGATCAATACTCTATGCCTGTGGTAGAAATGTTAATAGACTCTGCTGCCGGATTCGAATACCTAAGTATGCTAGATGGATACTCTGGTTATAACCAGATTTTTATTGCTGAAGAAGATGTTGCTAAGACATCATTTCGTTGCCCAGGAGCCTTAGGCACCTATGAATGGGTAGTGATGCCTTTTGGTTTACCAAAGAGCAATGAATTCCATTTTTCATGATTTTATTGAGACATTTATGCAAGTGTATATTGATGATATAGTCATCAAATCTATCTCTGCAGAAACCCACCTGCATCATTTGAGCCAATCATTCGAAAGAATGAGAAAACATGGCTTAAAAATGAACCCCCTTAAATGTGCATTTTTTGTGCAGGCTGGAGATTTCCTGGGCTTTGTGGTTCATAAAAAAGGAATCGAAATCAATCAGAATAAGACCAAAGCCATCATGGAGACTAAAGCACCCACATCGAAAAAGGAGTTGCAATCTCTGCTGGGGAAGATTAATTTTCTCAGAAGATTCATTTCGAATCTAAGTGGAAAAACACAAGCTTTCTCTCCACTACTTCGTTTAAAGCAAGGCCAAGCCTTCGAGTGGAACGAAGCACATCAGGAGGCCTTCGACAAGATTAAGAGATATCTCTCTCAGCCTCCTATCTTGTCTCCACCTTCATGGGGAAAACTCATGAGATTGTACATATCTGCTTCTGAATTTACTATAGGTAGTATGTTAGTACAAGAAGATAGTAATGGCATCGAGAGAGCCATATATTATTTAAGTAGGGTATTGAATGATGCAGAAACTAGGTATAGTAATATAGAAAAGTTGTGTCTTTGTTTATACTTTTCTTGTATGAAACTTAAGTATTATATAAAGCCTGTTGACGTTTATGTGTCATCTCATTTCGATGTTATCAAACACATGCTTTCAAAACCAATAATGCATAGCAGAGTTGGTAAATGGGCTTTAGCCTTGATAGAATATTCTTTGACTTTCATGCCTTTAAGAGTTGTGAAAGGTCAAGTGATTTCTGATTTCATTGTGGACCATTCATGGGTCGAAAAACCTGTCATGGGCTACGTCAAAATGCAACCTTGGAAATTATACTTTGATGGTTCGACCCACAAAGAGGGCAGTGGTGTTGGAGTTCTCATAATTTCTCCTGAAGGAATTCCAACAAAATTCAAGTACAAGTTAGATGGTCCTCGTTGCTCGAACAACGAAGCTGAATACGAAGCGCTCATTGTTGGACTTGAAGCTTTGTTGGAATTGGGGGCAACTAGAGTCGAAATTAAAGGTGATTCAAAGTTAGTGGTCAAGCAGATAACAAAGGAATATAAATGCATAAAGGAGAATCTGATGACATACTTTGTCATAGTTAATAGGCTACTCAAGAAATTCGAAGACATGGATATTCAACATATACCCATAATAGAGAATCAAGAAGCAAATGACTTAGCACAATTGGCTTCAGGGTATAAAGTTTCTGCCAAAAACTTTGAGGATTTGGTCGAAATAAGAGGTAGGGTTATGGCTACCAGACTCATACCATCAGATTTAGAAAATATTAAATTGGGTTGTGGTGATAAAGATGGATTCGAAGTATTAGCCATAAATACCTTATCAGATACAGATTGGCGAAGTCCATTAATAGCATATTTAAAAAATCCAACATTAAATGTTGACAGAAAAATAAAATATAGAGCATTATCATATGTCCTCATGGGAAATGAATTGTTCAAAAAGACCCAAGAAGGCGTATTACTTAAATGCTTAGGAGAAAGTGAGGCATATTTAGCATTATCAGAAGTCCACAATGGGGCATGTGGGGCACATCAAGCAGGCCACAAAATGAAATGGTTGTTATTTCGATATGGGATGTACTGGCCCAATATGCTCAAAGATTGTATAGATTTTGCTAAAGGGTGTGAAGAATGCCAGAAACATGCAGGGATTCAACATGCTCCTGCAAGTGAGTTGCATTCGATCATCAAACCATGGCCCTTTAGAGGATGGGCATTAGATCTAATAGGAGAAATCAATCCTGCTTCATCTAAAGGTCAGAAATATATCTTGGTAGGGATAGATTACTTTACCAAGTGGATCGAAGCAATACCATTAGTAGCTGTAGATCAAGAGGCTATTATTGAGTTCATACATAAACAAATTATCTATAGGTTCGGATTGCCAGAGAGCATAACCACAGACCATGTCGCAGTCTCAGATGGCTTTGGTTTCTTTTGAGATTTGTATTTGGACATCTCTTTGCAAGTCAACCACCAAGGGTATAGAGGAAACCAAGCCAGATCCAGTTCTGAGGTAGGTAGTCTGGGAAATTTAGGTGGATGCATCTCGAATGCCAACCTATACCTATCCTCAGGTGACAACCCTGAAGGGAGTTTGAACTTAGAAATTTTTTCTTTGAATTTCTCCTTCAAGGTTTGGGACGCTCGATATACAGTAGTTTGCAAGTGCGTGGGATCATAAGTAGTTTCGAAGTAATTCTGAAAAGCCCTAATCTCTTGAGCATGAGTGAACATACCTTTCTTTTTGTGTACCTGCACATCGAACGCAGCAGTTAGTTTCGTCTGGATGGTAAGAGTATCAAACATATAAGACTGGTAGAATTTAGTCCACCAATCCAGAAAACCCTTTGATGAAAAATGGGTTGGTTCGAAAGGAATTAATTTAAATTGAGCAAATTCTTGATATTGTTCCTGCTGCAGTTTGGCTTCTTTGGCCTTGAAGGTTCGACCGGTGGTAATAGGGCTTTGAGTTTGAAAGAGGGGTTCAGGGATTAGTTGACATAAACCAAATTGTCTCGAAACGAAGTTGGGTTGATAGGCGAACAGAAGGATTTGGTTCTTGGTCGGAGTGATTCTTGAGGAGATTAGTCTTGGGAGCAAGAAGGCTTTCCAGATGTCTTGGATTTCTTTACTCTTAGCAGCCTCCGAAAGGGACATGGTGAACCATGACGGTCCATGAGTCCTCGAAGCGAAAGGTGCCATAGTCTCTTTGAACTTATGCCTTTTGGAGAAGATCATGATGTATTGTGAAAATAGAACTTGGAAATCAGCCTTATCATCGTTTGGAGTCAGTCTCCTCAGCCTTGTGCCTTCAACATTTCGATCCGCTACCTCTGGATCTTGCTCAACGATGGTATCAACGGTGGATAGGGAGGATTCAAACATGGCATTAAGCCACAACTGGAGTAACCAAAAAGGACCAGCTAACAAAATGTTTTTAGGAGTGTGAGATTTCAGACTCGAAACAGCTGATCTCAAACTTTCATAGAGGTCAACCAGTAAGAGCTCACTTAGACAGATTCTCCTATTTTCATGTAAATCTCTGGCTAGAGGAATAAACCTACTGGCTACTTGGAGTGACCTACTGCAGAACACATATCTTGATAACCATAGGGTGAGGAAGGCAATATGCTCTACATCAGATACACTATCACCTTCAGTGTGATAATGACTGATAAATTTTGAGAAGCTGGCCAACTTGACGTCGAAGTCAATAATGCTTGAATGTTCTTCAGAGTCAGGAATATATGTCTCTCCTATTGGTGATAATCCTGTAATAGCGGTTATATCGAAGAATGTGGGGGTGATCATCCCTCCAGGAAGGTGAAAGGTATTATAAGTATTATCCCAAAAGTACAAGGATGCAAATAGCAAAGGGTGGTTGTAGGTGAAGCCTGGTTTCGACAACTTGATTAGGTTGTAAATTCCTAGCTCTTCCCATTGGTGGGATTTCTTGGCCTCTACCTTAGTAAACCATTTTTGGTAAGCTGTATCAGGGGTAGGACAAGATCGAAACGGCTTAAAGTTACTTTTAACATAATCTAGGATAAAAGGGTCTTTTGGGGGAGTATCAAAGGTTTCTATGTTTTTCGAAGAGGAGGATTCCTTCACACTCTCAGTTCCTAACCTAGGGGTTTCCATCCTATTAAACAGTGGCTTAAAATCATAACAAACAGGGAAGATAGTCCTGGTATCTTTCAGGATTTCAAACACTGTGAGAGGGCCCATTAGGGCAAACCTCTTTCCAGCAGCATTGGTTGGGATTAATACCTGGGAAGAGTACAGGAGTTCTTGTTCTTTGGAGATTCCTTGGGGTATAAGCATGGATTGACCTTCGTGAATTCCAACTTTGTTGTCCATGATCGTTCCAGTATTCTTGTTTTTCTTCTTGGAAATCTTCTTCATCTGAGATGTTGTTGAAGACATTGTTGGAAGTTGTTAAGAATTTAGGGTTTTTAGCAAAGAGAGAAGAAGAAAAGAGTTTGGAGTGTGAAAAAGATTAAAAGACTAAGTTTGTTTAGTTTTATAGTAAGGAAGTTGAAGCATTCATCAACTAAACCCCAGATACGTGGAGGTCGTGGGTTGGATATGGGATGAGGTGGCGTAAAGTGAACATTGGTAACAAGCGTGATTAAAGATAATCATTGCCTTTAATAACCGCACCTTACTGTGGCAACTGTTTTGAAGCGGTTCGGAAACCCAAGAGCCATCGTGACTGACGTAATGGAAATCATATACAGTGTCATGATTACTCAGGGTCACATCAAAATCTTGTGGATATATTTAAAATAAGTATTTCTCAGAAAAAGATTCGAAATACATATTTTAAAGGGGCATTTTGTTGGCTGAAGATTTTGATATCTATGATTCGAATTGGAATCATTGAGCTCGAAACGAGATGATGTCAGTGTTCATTGGAACAAAGTAAATGTCATGATTCAGAATGAAAGAATTGGCTCTTCGAATGGACTTGTTGAAACTTGGAGCTTCAAATAGAAATTATGATGATACATATAGAGGTAGCTTCGAAGTGGTAGTGGGGTTGTATCTGAAAAGTGAGTTCGAAATCGAAGTGGTCAAAGCATTTGAAATTCAAACGCGTGCGGGATAATTGGAAGTTAGAATATATGCGCTGGAGACGGTTCGAAGACGCGTGGAAGCTAGAGGCGCACAGTGCCCTGCATGTTCTGAACGTGGCAAGATCTCATAAGTCAGACCGTTATGGTCGAAATAGTATAAATAGAAGTCTTAGTGTTAGGATTTCGTGTGTCATATCTATTGTACTAAAATTCAGTAAACATTCAAAATACCACATGGCTAGGGAAACGAATGCTCGAATGATGTACGTATGATTGCACCAAAACTTTTATTATTTAGTAAAACATCTTTATCTTTCCAGTTTATCTTTATCTTGTATCAATGTCTTTTAAATTCTTTACATTCAAAGTCATTTAACTTTTCCTTGCATTTAAACGTTTTCTTCTATTTCGAAATCCTTTACTTTTCTAAAACTCTTTACATTAACGCTCTTATTTTCCAGAAAGCTTTTACATCCTTGTTTTTACATTCTTGTCTTTTACGTTTCATGTTCTTACATTTCATGCCTTTACTTTAAAAGTCTTTTACATTTAAAAGTCATTTAAGCATTCCTGCACTTACATTTCTTTTGTAAATTGAATCTTTGATTATTTACTCATTCAAGTCAATATTATGTTTCTTTATTTAATCATGGCATTAAGTTATTGAACGTTGTGATCGAAATACATTGGACTTGTATAAAATACTCTAAATATAAGCCTTAAACATGAATCCTTATTTTGTTATTAATTCTATCCAAACGACCAATACCCCATAGGATCAATCTAGTCGATCCTGCAAGTTACCAGAGGAATTGAATAACAATCATAACGCTTATTTGATAGTTTGGAGGACTAGCGGTTGTTTCACCAAAAATCACTGTGAACAGAAACATGTTAAACAATTTAATAGAATCATGATGAATCCAATAAATGTCTCTAACAGTTACTTCATCACCACCCCGTCGGTGCCTACAAACATAATTGTTCTCATCTAGAACTTTCAAGAGGTGTTGCATTTCGATTCGATCCTCCCGAAGGGCTAACTTGGTTTGATAGTGTTTATTGTACACTTTTTTGATATTTGATGAGCTCTCCAATCTTTTGAGCTTCAAATTTGCAAGAATATTTTTGGGAGGTACCAAATTCAAAGTCATGTCGGAAACGCATGTCTTCTCATCCAGAAGTAGTCGACATGCTATTGGATGACCGACCAACTTTGGAGTTAAATCATGATTGTGTTCACCTCTAATCACATTAAATTTACACTTCTTGTTGGCCATGAGATAACCACGCAACTGAAACGGACACTCACATTTTCTTGTACCGGTGTCCTCGCGTTTAAAATTTTGAATGCGAGCCATGTATTTTCTGCTCCTTTCGCATGTCAAAATTATAAACGCATTTCTTATATCAGTACCGTTATCGGACCTTGCTATCACAATACCAAATCCTAGTCTCTTTGCCTCTAAATGAACCCACAACAATATATCGTCCCGTAATTCAAATTCTTCAAAATTTTCAAAATGTTAACGAACATCTACCACCTTAATTACAAGAGGCGGAACTACGACCGACGAAACAACTTCAGTCACATCGGATTTATGAATGTTATCGAGATGCACCATACCTATGTTACATAAAAAACATAACTATACATATGTCACAGTGAAAGTTGCTGCAAAATTTAACACTGAGATAAAACCGGAAATGGACTTCCGATTGTGTTCAACCAGAAACTGGAAGTATAGCTCTGCTTTAGACGTAACCTTATTTTCTTCAAAAACTAATAGATTAATGTAGTGAATGAGGGATAAAAGGGATTGAAATTCTACTTTCTTGAGCTATTTTTTATATGATGAACAACAAAAATGAGGATTTTGAGTGAAAAATAGATTGATAGTGGAGAGGGTTTTTGAGAAGTTTGAAGGAGAAAGTGTGTTATGGTGGTGATCACCATGGTTGTTGTTTTAAACAATCAGTGTCGTGCCAAAACCGAAAATATACTTCTGATTTTATACAAAATATTCAGATGGCAACACAATTCAATGTTCCCGCTACTATAACCGAAAGTATACACCCGATTTCAAACCGGAAGTGCATCTGCAGTTAAGTTTCTTACATTTTCAGGAGTCACACCATATTTTGACTGATTTGTACAGAATAAAGTGAAAATCAAAAATATACTTCTGATTTTGGGAAGAGTATTTTCGATGTTCCATAGGGTAGACCCACTACTAGGGGTGTTCAAAACCAAACCAACCCAATAAAAAACCGCAAATCAAACCAAACCAAAATCCCAAAAAACCGCATTTGATCCGATTAGTTTGGGTCATCTTTTAACAAAACCGCATGGTTCTGTTCGATTTGCGGTTTGTATTTTGCAAACCGAACCAAACTGAATCAAACTGCATTATAGTACAACCTAAATGTTAGGTAACTCTCATCTAACACAAAACTTAGCTAACATTGACTCCCATAATAGCCATAGAAGCCATAGAGACTATTATTGCCCATGGGCGAGGTAGCCAGTTGTTTCTGCGCTTGTTGGCCTTCTGAAAATGCAACAAAAAATTGCATCAGTAAGAAATCGTACAACTAAATATTTTTTAAAGATTACAAAATTGAATGCCTTGACCATATGGTCATCCATGGTGTTTATCAAACTAACTGTATTATAGCTTTAGAGTTTAGACATATCATTATGTATTCATGCCACATGGAACCTAAACAATAATACAAGGAGCAAAACATTTGGGACCATGCCGACAAATTTATACATACAGGAAACATAGAGCATGAAAACATAGTCCTGGCTAGATAGCTCCAGCTAAAAGTTTCAAATATATAATTTCCACAAAAAAGAGTCATAGGATTTGAACTTTTATTAATTTTGTTGAACAGATTTTCCATTATCCGCCTAAGGAAACTTCAAAATCTCTTAAAAAATGGGAAATACCATACCTGTGCAGAAATGGCTTGCAAAACACTGTACTCTGTCTCCATCTTGAACTGCCTCCACAAAGATTTGCACTGGACAGGTGTAATCAGTGTCTTAGCAGGATGAATCTGCATAGAAAATCCGTTCACAAGAACTGATCAGTGCACAAGATAGAAAAATGTTCTCCAACATCACTCAAGGAACCCAAACGGGGTAGCAGTGGCATTATTGAGGCCCAACATATATACTCATGTCAAAACTTCTTGAGATGTATTCCTACTACCGCAATAAGAACACTACACGATAATAATTTATCAATAACTCATTTTATCCAATACAACTGCAAAAAGCGACTACAAAAAATGCACCTTTTCCCAACTGCTAGTAGCTAGCGGATCAGCCACTGTAACACCACCGCTTGATGAATCCAGCAATGTAACTGCTAATGTTTTCTCAATATTATCTTTATCACCATCATCCAAACGAAGTGCAGCCATAACAGATAGTAACTTCAAAGACTGCAAAGAGTTAAATTTGATTAAAAAGATAACAAACTGCAATGCAAATTCGGTAGCGAATAATGTTTGTAATCATGTCATACAGCAGTGCGAGCAGTTTTAGTGATAGCTCGAATATCTTCTTTCCCCGTCCAAACACGACGCATCGAATCGGAATCATGGCTAAATAACATTGTAAACCTGTTTTTAAATTTAAGGTGAGTGTCACTAAAGTAAATTTCAAAACGGTTAAAAAGTCAACTTCAATGATGCAGAAGGTTTAGTACCTGTCCTTCATACGGATCAGAACCCTTCCAGCTTCTTCCTTAGCCTTTCCTTCTACGACACCTCTTGCAAATTCCTCTAAACTCGAAATCATGTTCTGTCTTGTTTCTTCATCCATATCAAATGCATTAAGCGCAGCAGAGAACCCTAAAACTGCTGATGCCATCTCACGCTTAAGAAGGCTCCTTATTGATGGCCAAGTATCACTATTAGCTCCATCCAAAAGAGCTTCAATTGGGCCAGACAAAGCTAGTTTCAATTCTTCCTGCAACAGTATTACTATTAGAAAACTTCCATAGAGTTTGTTAGTTATTCAACTTACAAACCTTTATTTATATTTTTACTAGGCTCGATAATATGAAAATCAATCCTAAGAATCTAAATTTACAATCCAAATACCATGAGCCAGTGCCCATATATTCTAACAACATACAATTTGAAATACTAGCATCATGAAAGACAGACACTTAAAGATTCATAAGCAATGAATAATTGATTCCGAATACAAACCTCATATGAAGAAGTAAGTTCAGAAATCTTAGCTTCACGCACAGATGCAACGTGTGCATCAATATCACGCAACAGTTTCTCTCGTACTTTAGATGTATCCCAATTTGCTACTTCAATAACAACGTCTGCAGTGATGGTATATCATGTTAGTCAGTTGAATAACAATATTCATACTTGCAATAGACAGTATCAAGTTAACTTTTCAGAGAGTAAATCAGTAGAATGAACCAAAATGTAGTAAATGAGATCCCATCCAACACCAAATCAATCACTGTATAGAATCTGCTACCTGTGTATCCACGTGCTCTTGTTTCCTTTCCAGTGCATCTCATTACACGTTTAGGACCTTCAACGTAATTTATGTTCACTAATAAACAGCATAAAGAAATTTTTCATTACCTGCACATGCTTCATCAAATTGAGCCACACAAGACTCGATGCAATTATTAGCAGCTGTAGAAAACCCTTCCCCTCCTTTCAAAGCCTTTTCGAGTGCATCCTTAAATTTTTCCAAAGTTCCAGTTCTAATATGTCCCAGTGCAGATTGGTACGCTGGTTGGACAAGCTGTCCAATTGAAAAGGTGTTACATACCGTTATAAACCAAAATGATCTTTAAAAATCTACAAAAGCTTTAAATACAAAAAAAGGTAACAATCCAGTATCTAAAATGGTCATTTTGATTAAATAATAATCAAATCATTTTTGTTTATTAAAAAAAGCAAGGTTTAATGACCATGATTTCTAAGAGCCGGGCTAAGAAAAATTACTTGCAACAATATATCTTGAAGTTGCTTTTGTTTTGCAGTTCTCACACCTTCATCAAAATAAGTAGCCTCCGCGTCATACCTAGTTTAAAAGAAAATGCAGTAACTCAATTAACCATCTTCCCTCATTCTTACATGATGCAACAACATGTAACATCAAGATAGCAAACTACAAGGTAACAGTTTTCATGAAACTAACAAAGTGAGCCAGTAAAAATATACGTGTCACGCATACTGGACTATACTCACTCTGACAAACGAGCATTAAGGAGTGAGTTGATCTTTCTCCCAAATCCAGGAATAGGATTTGATTGCACAGTCTCTTCCAATTGACACCATTCCTGAGTGATAGTTGCAAGTTATTTCCACAGCATTAGTAACTGAGAAGGCCAAAATGTTGGAGAAATATACAGAAATAAATGTTCATACCTCATTTGCAACAAAAGCGGCATATTTCTCATTGGCAATTTCTTCACAACGTACAGTTGCAACCATAACCTAAAAGAAAGTTGACCCTACAATGGTTAATAAAATAAATATTCATGTGAGCAAATGCAGCAACATTGCAACATGTATATTAACCTTATGTGCAGGAAGGTCGAGGTCTTTGTTTTCCTTAATGACTTTCCATATATGCTGAGCGCTAAAAGAAAATCCAGATGCAGGAACTACTCCACGTCGGTCCCCTGCTAGACCACCAGGAGCAATAGACTGATGAAAGCGTTGCCTCAAGCTGGCAACCTGCATTTAAATTATGCCAACACACAAAATATATGCAAGTTAGCTAGTAATGGATATTTTTTAAACCAAAAGTATCTGTTTTCAATAACAATCCCAAATATACACTATAAGTCATACATACATATCAAGTTGCAAGGAACATTAACAAAGATGCAGATATGGAGATGCATACACCCAAAAATCCTAACAACGGGTCAGTCAATACCATCAGCAAGTAAACCAGAATGAAATTGGTGTGCCATTCATACCTGCTCCCTAAATAGCTCTTCCTTTTCTTCATAACTAGAAAGCGCAACAACTTCAACCTGGTCATTTGTGGCCAAGCAAAGAGTTAATATTAACCAAAAACTAACAATGAAGTTTTGTAACACACATGAGAACATCAATAAGATTACAATGTGAAAGAAAAAAAAGGCATTTACGTTGAAAAATTAAGCAATGGGGTTTCTAGGTGGGCCTGTGGTTTAGGAACAGAGTCCCATATCTGCAGAGTACAAAATTAAAGCAAGAAAGGTCAGAAAAAAATTTGTAACAATTAAAAAAATATCATATAATGGTGAAAGCATTGCACTACCTTCTGAATATCTTCACGCAAAACAGGTTCTAAGTTTTCAAGCGGTGTCTATAAAAGAAGAAGGTTAATTATATCAACACAGATTAAACTATATAGAATTGCCAAGTACAAGCTTGAAAATAGTTAGAAAAAATAATATGAGAGCCTTTTTGCTTACATACCCTTGTTTTATCACGTATGACAAACAGCATTGTTGTTTTGCGCGGACTAAACAATCTCATCATAACCTGAAAGCATATAATCAATAAATAACTAGTTTTTAATTCAATATAACTGCTTGCAGCTGATAGGTTGCTGACAAAAGATACCTGAAAAACAGTTTTCAAAAGAGGCCTATTTGCAGCTTGCTCACGGCCAATGTCATGACACCACCTTTACAAGCATTGCAGAAAGAGAAAATTAGTTGCGGAAAGAAAAAATCAACTGCAAAAACATCAAAAACAAGTACATGCTACTAAATAGACTTCAAACATTTTGAAATTAGTTGGTACAGAAGATGTCTCAATGAAGAAAGAGAGGAAAAACTCACATGTTTATTAACACTATATCTGAGACAGCAAGAGCAAACAGAGCACTCTGCTTTTCAAATGCAGTGTCATCCTGAGAGAGAGAAGATTTCAGCATATAAGGAAACAACCAAAGAACTACCCACTTTTCCCATCCTTAGTTCAAATTTTAGTCAGTGGCAGAGACTTATGGTTCAAATAATAATAAGTTATTTACAGCCCATCATAGTGCAATTAGAGGATTACAATTATTATGGAACTCTTTGTTCATTTCACAACCTCATAAAATTAAAAGACAGATAACGGTGAAGCTTTTGTTAAACAATTTCCATTAAAAATAAACTAAAAGAATGTTACTTTGCAAGGAGAAAATGGATGTTAAAATGGTAAGTTGCACTCCGCTCCTCTGAGGTATGTTTAAATGAGAAACACACCATTTCTTATTTTAAGCAAACACTTGGCGCCCTAATTTATTAGAGAAATTTCACTCATGCACCTCCCTTTAGGTCTGTTCGAGTGACACACTCCCTCCATTTTTAACCAAACAAAGGGAAGGTCGTCTGAGTGTAACTGGGGATGTCAATGTCTTTTACAAAATAGATGGGTTGTATGTGTATTTTTTTATATATATATCTCGAGGAAGGTGATTTCCTTATATTCATACAAAATTAAATCTTGAATAATAGGACATCAGATACTCCACGAATTTCTATAATAAATGTTTCTATGTTCTATAGGGACTAGAGACTCGTTGGCATAAATATGCATTACTGGTTTTAAAATGTAAATGAGATGTCGGCACTAAATTGTCATCCCTTTTAATATATAAGTTAAGGTATAACAACAGTATTCAAAACATTTTCCCATTATGCGGGGTCAGACAATGTATAGAGCAAAACCATAGTGTTCAAGATAAGGGTTAACAAAAGAAAAAACACCTCTCCACGTTCTCTTCCATCTGTACCCTCCAAATCCATCACAAGCGTACAAGGCTCTATGCCATCACATCTAGCTATCCAGATTCCTTTGGTTGTTTGAGACCTGAAAACAAGCGCATAACATATATTACCACCCCGTTTGTTGAGTAAGGCTATATCTCGATATTGCAAGATCATACCTTCCCTTTAAAGCATCCATCTCTCTGAAATTGGTGTTAAACAAAGTATTCAATAGTGTGCTCTTGCCTGCCCAGTGCAAGAAAACAACAAATTAGACAATAGAAAGAACCATCTATTGGAAATAGTTCATATCTCATTAGTAATAAACTAAAGCAAATACAAAAGAATGTATTGAATTTAAACAAAAGAAATAAATAAAAAAATCTCAAAAGAGTAAAGATAAGGTCTAAAAGAGACTGAACCATGAGAAAGGAGTGTTTTAGATAGATAATAAATTCATAAACCATGCCAAATTCAAATAGAATTTATTATCAAAAATTACATTATAAGGTATAAGCTAAAAATTTAGCTTTTCATGAATCTGAAATAACAATCACCTCAAGCATTCAATATCAAGAAAGAAATATCGTACTTACAAAAAAAATCCCAATGGCAAAGACTACTAAATTTAATCACGAAATCCAATAAACTTACGAAGGACCAAAAAAACAATAAAATTAAGAATGCAAGAAAGTTTACCACTACTCTGTGGCCCCATAATAGAAACTACAGCATATGAAAGCCCACATTCCGCCAACTTCACCTCCTTCATAAACTTGTCAAACCCGGAATGATTGAATAGGCCATCTCTATCAATAAGTTGAGTTGAACAACAAGTCTCATCAGTAGCTGAATAAGCAAATACTCACAATGTTAGTTGCACAAATTTCAAGTATAGCACTAATTGAGATCCACATATATTCAGAACAATCTAAACTCTACATGATCATCCAGCTCCATTGAAAAATAACAATCACATATTCCATTGATCAATACCTCTAAAAGAGGATGCTAAATTGATAATCTCAAATTCTAAAAACCATAGAAAAATTAGATTAACCAACCTTCTAATAAACTCCTCCTCAATTAAAAACCATCATAATTAACAACCTAAACCTTGGATCCATCAATATCAATTTATTTATCCATATAAAAACACAAGTCATGGATCAAATTATCAAAACTTAATCACATTCAAATAATTAATTTCCAAATATCCAAAACTAAAACAACAACAATAATAAATACCCAGAAACGATTTCTATAAAAGATTGAAACTTTAACTGAAAAAAGCAATAAAATTGTCGTTGTGATTGGAAAAAAAGTTGTATATATGAATTGGATCAGAAATGAGAAATCGGAAAAGAATGAAATTGGATCGGAATAGAGAAGCTTACCCATTAGAACGTGGAAATGGAAAGGATGATGGTTGATGAGAAATGCGATTGTAAGAGAGAAGAGAAATGAGCGATCGAAAGAGAGAAGAAAAGAGGCTCACCATCATAACTTCTTTTTTTAATGAGATTATAATATTAGGATAAAACTAATCCTAATCATTTAGAACTCTCTCAACCAGAAAAGAATACGAAGAACAGTAAACCTAATCTATTTTTCACAAAATTATTCTGCAAAAAAGGGGGAAGAGCACTAAATCTAATCAAACCTGTAAAATCAGTCCTATGTTAGCAAGAGAATCTATGAACGACGACATAATATGAACAAACCATCTCTAGTCCGAAAAGCAAGCCACTGGAATCCACTCTAATAAATATTATTCCATGCAACTTGCAGAGCACGGTTGACAAAAGATTACCATCATAACATTAACACACACGTATACTTTCTTTTTCACTTTTTATTATCATTTTTTTTCTTGTTATTTATTCTTGAGTTGTTGAAAATCATTTTGGAATCCTACTACTATTTTATTTTTTATTTTTGTTTCTATATATACATGGAACAATGAATTAGTTATGATTTAAAATATATTATGTTCAATTAGGAAAAATAGTTTTACATTAATATCTAATAAAATATAATATTTTGTTACATCTATTTTTCTATAAATAAGAAAAAGAATATAGAAATAAAAATTATCAAAAAATAAATTTTATTAATATCATTAGCAGCCACGTATTTTTCATCATAAGGATTAATTTAATTCAAGGATTAATTTTGAATATCAATTAGTTTTAACTCTTTTAAAAGATTGTCGTTATAGAAAATATCTGAGAGATCTTTTCTATGTCAATTATTATTTGACTAAATAACAATTAGTTTAGTAGCCTCATATTTTTGTTAAATGAAATATTTAAAAAATTAATATTGTAAAAATTGTAGTATAATAATGTCAACCATTAACAAATTTTTTAAAATAAAATTAAGTTAGATTATATAAGAAAAAATCTTTAATTAAACTTGCAATGAATGTAACTTTTATTATTTCTCATGAAAATATGATATTTATAATTTATTCATATTTTCATATAAATTATATTTATTTTTATTTCTTAAATAATATTTAAATATATTTATTATATTTTTATTGGAAAATAATAAAAATGTGAATGTTTTCACACAAAAATATGTGTGATTTTTTTGTATTAAATAAGAGGATGATATTTAAAGAAAGTGATCCTATCATTATGCATATATCATTCAAGATGAAATATATATTTGATATGTGTGTGAGTTAATGTGTTTATTCCATTTCATTCTCCTTTTTTTCTTTTGCGGACATATTTTTTCTTAAAATTTTATAATTTTTAGGTTTAAAAGTTCAACATTTGTGTGTCGGTCTACTTCACTTATTTAATGAATCATATAATATTACATGATTGTCTCCTTTAATAGCCACCCCTCGAGTTGCATTGTGGGTAATTTTAGTAGAGTCACGCATTGTGAGCTTGCTTTTAATCTCTTCAAATCTATAGGGAGTAAGTTCGTTGGGAGTATATCATCATTTTGAGCTTACCATGTACATGAGCGACCTTGAGCTGCTTGCTAAACAATTTTTCTCTAACAAAGAACAAGTCAAATTCCACGTGTTTTGTTCGTGCTTGAAGAACAGGTTTGTGAGCAAGAGAAATAGTACTCCTATTTGGGTTGAAGTACTTATGTTTGATTGACTATGGTTATATTAACCATGATTTATTGTTTGCTTTTGTAGAGAGATGACACACAAATATGTCAATATTTCATCTTCTTATACGTGAGATATCCATCACACTTGATGATGTTTCATGCCTCCTTCGTCTTCTCATCCAGGACAAATTATTAAACTATTTTATAACCACCAAACTTGAGGCCTTGGACATTATGGTGACGTATTTAGGAGTTGGCCCAAGAAAAGATCAATAAGAGTTAGATCACACCATAGGATATCATGCTAGATTCCCTTTTGTGATTGATTTGTATGAGCACCATTTGGTATAATCTGTGGAGGCTAATGGTGATTATTCTAGGTTTGCACACCACTGAGTGTGTACATTGAGGTCACACATCTTAGTTTTGGCCGGCATGCCCATTTTTGTAGACAAAAGTGTGATCTATATTAATGTTATCTACCTTAGATATTTTATTGACTTAGAGATAATCCACGAGTATAAATGAGGTGTATCTTGGTTGGTGTACCTCTACTCCAAACTAGTTGAGACTAGTATGTGGGAGACTCAACAATTGATTGAAAACAATGGTCTATTTATGATATGTTTTGCACCTTACTGATATTAACATCATAATATGTATGCTACATTGTTTCAATACTAATATTTCATTTGAACCATTTTCAGACATGGAACCACAAGTATTTTCCACACCTTGTCGATTGGGAGCATGTGGATGACTACTCTGAGACATATACTACGTGAATTAATTTATAAATGACTTTTATAAAAAAATCTAATTTCATCTATCTTATTGTCAAAGGGTGGAAAAAATTGTTAAACGGTGAAAAACATTGTTAAAGAGTAAATTCGAATATCGATATTTAGACCTATGATATGGAGATTAGAATTTGAACTAATTATGTGACATAAAAATAGGATGGGAATTTCTTTGTACACCTCTTAGGGGTGGAAAAAAACCCTGAAACCCCAAAAATACCCTTCGGAGATCAGGAGATGTATCTCCGAAGGCACCCGAAATCAGGTGTTTCGGAGATGTATCTCCGAAAGCACCCAAAATTAAATTTTGGGATGAATTCGGAAATGCACATCCAAAAATACATTGTTTCTAGTTAAATGTTAAATTTAAATTTTCAGAGATGTATTTTCGAAAATATCCAACTTATACCACCTTGTTGCATGAACTGTTTCATTTTCATCAACTCATTCCATAACCAAAACCCTCTAAAAAACTCAATCCATTGTCAATCAATTTTTCGTCTCTAAACTAAGTTTCAAGTGTTTTATCATGTCAAAGAGCATAGAAAGTTGTAATTTAATATAAACTTTTCGCATTTCGTCTCTAAATTTCTTGCATTTATGCTAATTTTTGAGATAAAAAATTGCGTCACTTCAGAAATACATTTCCAAAATCCAACTAAAATATTTCAGAAATACAATTCCAAAACCGCCTCTTACAAAAATAAAATTATTAACAATTTTTCTGTTTTCTTCCCGTTTTAGATATGGCGGACCATGACATGTTTCCGAAGAACGTTTCAGACAACGTGAATAATGATGCTAAGTCGAATGAGGTGAAGAACGACGCTAAGTTGATTATTGTCGGTATAGATGTTGGACATCAATTTGTAAGTGATCACGTTTTAAATGATCGACAACATTTGCTTGAATAGGTCCAAATAAAAGCTAGCAAAACTCGGCTTTGGCATTGTAATTGGAAGGTCTGACAATGACACTAGTAGAAGGGAATCATTTGTAACCATGACATGCGAGATAAGTGTAAAATATGTTCCGAAATTTTAGAAGTTAAAACATGATGACACCAGATCGAGAAAATGTGAGTGTCCCTTAAAATTGCACGGATCATGTAGGAGAGATAATATGTGGCGATTTTCTATCATTTATAATCAGGTGTTGGACACCAAGCTACAAGGTCATCCAATTATAGGTCGACTTAAGCCGAAGGAGAAGGAAATCATTTCAGAAATATCAATAATCAAAGTTGCACCGAGAAACATACATGCAAATTTGAATTGAATGCCAAGATTTAGAGATACAGTGAAGATGTCATCAAAACGTTGTGACGCTCTCAGTTACATGTTTATAACAATATGTAATGTTAAATGTATGTTTCAATATCTATGTAATTTCGACTTTCAAGGTTAAATTTATGTTACTGTTTAATTAATATCTATGTAATATCAATGTTTTAACATATATGTTTGAAGGACGATGTTTCAAGGTATATGTTTTTGTGTTCAATGTATATTTCGGAATTGTACATCCGAAATATAACATTGGGTATCTTTGAAAATGCATCTCTGAATTCAACCCAAAAAACTGATATTTCATAATTTCGATAATACATCTCTGAAATCACCCTGAAAAATTGAATTTTGTTGCGTTCAGAGATACATCTCTAAATTCTGGAGTAAAAAAGGAATTTCGTCAAAGATGACTAAGAAAATGTAAGAGTGGAGAAAGAAACTGTCAAATATGTTACCTCGGTCATGAAATGGTTTCGTTAAAGACCGGACTCGTCTATAGATTGGAATACAAAAGTGTGTCAATCACGTGAGCACCACCCTACATATTTTCTATCAATTTGATCAAAGTTTTCAAATACTCATTTACTTATTTTTCATTTTCATAAAAGTACCATGAAACATACTGAATATATAGCATAATTTCTCATGACTCAAATTTGCGGAGAGTGAAAAATGTGGAATGATAAAATACAAAGATCAATTAAGGTAAAATACGCTTTTTAGTCCTGTAAGTTTACGCCAAGATTCATTTTGGTCTCTTAACATTAAAAAAGTTCATATTGATCCCTTAACTCTTCAAAACGCGAGACCAAAATGAACCTTGACGTTAACATACATGACTAAAAAGAGTATTTTGTCATTAATTAATAATGCCAATCACGTACTAGCCAAAAAATGTGAATTTCTTAATCTACCCCCATGAACTTCTTACCCACCGTGCGAATTTTCTAAAATGCCCCTCAAAACTGGAAGTATAGTTCCGGTGCGCACCACCATCTGAGAAAATCTACACCAAACCAGAACTTTAGTTCTGGTTTTGTACCGGAACTGGAATTCTGTTTTTTATCATAACAAAAATCAGAAAACTTCATTACATTGTTTAACATAAAGATACATATAATTCATAACATAAACTTAGCAAATACATTTAGTAGTTAAACATAAAATCAAACATTACAAATCAATATCCGGGTGGACGTTGCAACATCCTCATAATATCATTGACGATTCTTAATAAATTCGCATCTAGCTCGATTGAAACTTTCTCCCAAAAAACTTCGATAAGTCAACCACATAGTCCGTAAATCAGTGTCGTTCTTCTATTCACGGTTCATGAACTGAATATTTCCTTCGTTGTCAATCGATGGCGAGCGATACTCGATCTTTTCCACCTTTCGACCATCACCGTAAGATACAAGCTCCTGCAATGTTTCACGTACCTCTTCAATTGGGGTATACACTGTGATCTTGAATTCGTGAGACAGTATGGCACCGGGAAATGGACAACTCCAACAACCCATGTGATGTCTAATTTCATGTCCATGTCTAGTTTTTTGTGTTGTGGTAGGGAAAAATATAAGAGGAGAGGTATTTTTATAGTAGTTGGATGTAAACATGGACCATATAAATCATATCCTTGTGCCAGTGATAAAACTGAAAGTTAAAATCCAATTTTTAAATTAACCAAAATCGGAAGTAAACTTCTGGTAAAAGGCCTGGGGTTGAAAAATCAGAAACAACAATCATACTCATAAAATCTCATGTATTCAAATATTGTTCATTTGGTCAAATTACAAAAATGAGTATAATTTCACATCATAATACATGAACAAAATGAAGTTAACATTAAAATGCTACCTAACTACTTGAAAGAGCCGAAAAAAGTTTTGCCCGATAAATCCACCTATGGCACCCCTTTTGGCTTTTCCCTATTTTTTTCTATTTCTATTTGGTTCAACTTGTTGTATTCTTGCATCATTTCCGTGAATTCGTCCAATCATGTCTTTGATGGTTTTGTGAAATGAAGCGTCCACTCTAGTGATGTCGGTGGTATAGGGCATCTCGGTTTCAAATAGACTTGAACAAAATGTCGTGGATTTGAAATCCACCCAACAGATATGGTACGATCACTGGGATTTGGTGTAGGAGCACTGCATAGAGAGAAATAAGTCTCCGAAAAATAGTATCTTGCCAAATTAATGCACATCATGTCATACGCACTTGCTATGAGATGACACATTTTAGGGAAGCGCATCCATTTATCCTCTGGTGCAAATCCAACCTCAACAGGTACAAGTGTGTGATGTATTTCCTCAACCTTCACTTTACTCCCTAGCACACGTGTGTATAATTCTCTAAGTTCCGTCAACTCTATGATCAAGGTATCTCGTATAGTATTGTAATACTCTTCACGGCTACTAAGCAAACAAGAAACAACTCGAAAACCACAATTACTGTCACCACCCACATTGACGATCCGTTCAACGTACTTGTGCATGAAAACTAGCATGTGATCGATGAATGGTATTTTTGATGAAGTCGGTGTAGGCGGTGGTTTGCTAATATTGACACCTTTGAAAGCACTTTTTGAGTTTTCGATGTAGGTGAATCGGGAAATACTTTGTCAACATGTTAAAAATACGAAGGGTTCCTCGTAGTAGAATTGTCGCCTGGTGTCGGTTTCAACTTCTTTGGTGCACCTTTAGTATTTATCGATTGTGAGGGTGGTTTCAAATCTGTGGTCTCCGGAAACGCAATCTTCCTTAACTCTTCTTTGATGTGGAGTTTGGTGGTATCATCGTCTTTCAAAAATCTTGCTTGTATCACTTCCCATTCGATAAAGATGGAGATATTTGACTTATCACTTTTCATTTTTCCATCATCGTCAAAACTAAGTCTCTTCCAATGACTAGAGTCCTCTTCCATACGTATTGGGATATTACTACTCATCTTCTTGGATATGACACAAGCACAAGGGAGATCATGTGTTTTCACAATAGTGCAGCCACACTTTGAGGTGCCATCACCTACATTAGAAGCTCTTTTGGCCTCATGAAAAATATGATTAAGAGTCGTCCGAGAGATGTTACCAACCAACTGAGAATATAACATATTGTCTTTGAACCTGTGTTCCAACACTGTGATACTACGACCAAATGTAATTTGTATCTCGTTATGCTGGTTTAGTATCATATGGTTCACAGATTCCTAACCCGTAATTAAATCACCCTTGCTATTTCCCAACCAATTCTTGCGACAAGCATGCGCAGACTCAACTCAGTTTGATGTTGTATTTCCGAGGTGCATAACCTGATTAGTCCATGCACAAATAACCTTCTCCTTGACCTGATCAAGTATTGTGCTCTTAACATATTTCAATAGATTCAAATATTTCACACAAACAACTCATAATTGTAAAATAGCATCATCATACATCTCTTTTGTAGATGCATTTATAATAACATTCCATGCAACCGTGATTTTCTTCACAATAACATCCAACTTGACCAACTTTCCATCTTCACCAGCTACCTGTTTTGACCCCACAACAGGTTTTACCCAACTTCTCACATTTTTAGTAATATGGTACCTACAAAGTAATGCGGAAGAAGTGGGAAATACGGTTGTAACTGAATTCATTAATGTCGTATCTCGGTCAAGAACAATTACTTT
This sequence comes from Vicia sativa, assembly GCA_021764765.1. Lineage (NCBI taxonomy): Eukaryota > Viridiplantae > Streptophyta > Magnoliopsida > Fabales > Fabaceae > Vicia > Vicia sativa. The sequence goes on from CM038796.1 coordinate 123,289,350, forward strand.
TGGCATATCCTCTTGGTCCTTCAACATTGACCTACACACCTTTAAAGCCTATTAAAATTTGTCTTCTTTTTTGCACTCTAGAAATGCAAAACCAACAGAGTATGTCTTCTCAATCGACATAACACCAACAATTTCTAATAATGGTAGCATGTACTTGTTGGTTTTGTACGTTGAATCAATTACAAGCACGGCAGGAAACATGTTAAACAATTTAATGGAATCATGTTGAATCCAATAAATGTCTCTAACAGTTACTTCATCACCACCCTGTCGGTGCCAACAAACATAATTGTTCTCATCTAGAACTTTCAAGAGGTGTTGCATTTCGATTTGATCCTCCCGAAGGGCTAACTTGGTTTAATAGTGGTTATTGTACACTTGTTTGATATTTGACGAGCTCTCCAATCTTTTAAGCTTCAAATTTGCAAGAATATTTTTGGGAGGTACCAAATTCAAAGTCATGTCGGAAACGCATGTCTTCTCATGCAGAAGTAGTCTACATGCTATTAGATGACCGACCAACTTTGGAGTTAAATCATGATTGTGTTCACCTCTAATCACATTAAATTTCCACTTCTTGTTGGCCATGAGATAACCACGCAACTGAAACGGACACTCACATTTTCTTGTACCGGTGTCCTCGCGTTTAAAATTTTGAATGCGAGCCATGTATTTTCTGCTCCTTTTGCATGTCAAAATTATAAACGCATTTCTTATATCAGTACCGTTATCAGACCTTGCTATCACAATACCAAATCCTAGTCTCTTTGCCTCTAAACGAATCCACAACAACATATCGTCCCGTAATTCAAATTCTTCAAAATTTTCAAAATGTTAACGAACATCTACCACCTTAATTACAAGAGGCAGAACTACGACCGACGAAACAACTTCAGTCACATCGGGTTTATGAATGTTATTGGGATGCACCATACCTATGTTACATAAAAAACATAATTATACACATGTCACAGTGAAAGTTGCTGCAAAATTTAATACTGAGATAAAACCAGAAATGGACTTCTGATTGTGTTCAACCAGAAACTGGAAGTATAGTTCTGCTTTAGACGTAACCTTATTTTCTTCAAAAACTAATAGATTAATGTAGTGAATGAGGGATAAAAGGGATTGAAATTCTACTTTCTTGAGCTATTTTTTATATGATGAACGACAAAAATGAGAATTTTGAGTGAAAAATAGATTGATAGTGGAGAGGGTTTTTGAGAAGTTTGAAGGAGAAAGTGTGTTATGGTGGTGATCACCATTGTTGTTGTTTTAAGCAATCAGTGTCATGCCAAAACCGAAAATATACTTCCGATTTTATACAAAATATCCAGATGGCAACACAATTCAATGTTCTCGCTACTATAACCGAAAGTATACACCCGATTCCAAACCGGAAGTGCATCTGCAGTTAAGTTTCTTACATTTTCAGGAGTCACACCATATTTTGACTGATTTGTACAAAATAGAGTGAAAATAAAAAATATACTTCTGGTTTTGGAAAGAGTATTTTCGATGTTCCATAGGGTGGACCCACCACTAGGGGTGTTCAAAACCAAACCAACCCAATAAAAAACCGCAAATCAAACCAAACCAAACCAAAACCCCAAAAAACCGCATTTGATTCGGATTAGTTTGGGTCATCTTTTAACAAAACCGCATGGTTCTGTTCGGTTTGCGGTTTGTATTTTGCAAACCGAACCAAACTGAATCAAATTGCATTATGGTACAACCTAAATGTTACTTAACTCCCATCTAACTCAAACCTAAAGTTATTATATATTAGTCTTATGATTACAAACAATTTTCTCATCCTTACACTTTTGATTTCGGTTTCAGTCTTCTTAAATTTTTCACAGCATTATCGATCCATGTTCACGACTTACATCTTTCCCCTTCTTCTCTAATCTCTACTCTCTTAGATTCTTTCTTTTTCACCTTCTCATTTTTATGCAAATGTTCCCTCTTTCAATTTTGTTTTATCGCACATATTTATCTCTAATCTCTTCTCTTTTATGTTCTTTCTTTTTCATCTTCACTAATCACTCATCTCATCTTTTTTTATTTTCTTTATTATAATATTTTTGATATTATTTTATGCTATTATTTTATGTTTATTATTTCACTTTTGTTTAATCTAATTTTTACATATTAAATGGAAAAAGTTATTGTCTAAATATGATGAGTTTTATTGTTATTTGATAGTGTATGAATGACAAAATACAAAATTATGTTGTCATCTATATGTGTATGTATGGTTCAACAAAATATTTGTAAAAAATCGAACAAACCGCACAGAACCAAACCGCATTGATTTGGTTTGGTTTGGTTTTTTTTCTAAAAGCCAACCTAACCGAATCAAACCGCGCGCCTTTTTCTCTCGCGGTTTAAATGATTTTTTGCGTTAAAACCACCCAAACCGCACCACAAACACCCCTACCCACCACTATGGGGTGGATTAAGAAATTCACCAAAAAAATTTTACTATCTATAAATCTCTTTAGCTTTCTTAAAACTATCAAAGTTGTAATTATCTTTTTCAATGTTGGAATGAATGGAACCCTTATATATCACCATCCATTGGTGACTATTTTTCATAATTAGCTTGCTTCATGACAAAGTGTTCTTGATGACTCAGTTTACTTGGTGACTGTTTTTTTTTTGTAGCCAAGTTTTCTTGATTTTCATGTTAGAAGGCCAAAAATACATGTTACAATGATGCAATTGCCCTGGAAATGGGACACCCTTTCTTCACATGGTGACCAACGGAAGAGTTATAGGATCATACATGTTATAGAGAATAGAGGAAAGTTTAGGTGTTTAGTACAACGTTACCAGTGTTTTTTTATTTCATGTGATTTAGTGAACAAAATCTTATATTTAAGAATGGAAGTAGTATATAAGAAAGCCCAACTACATGGTAAAGCTGTTTCCTAAAGAAACAAGAAATTATGGAATTAATGATTCCAAACTGAAATTGACATCCTGTTTTCTAACAGGTGCCTAAATTTGATTGACTAATATTTGCATCAGTTGAAACAGCTTCAAAATTATAGATTCAAAGCTAAAACATGACCTTCAAAGCAAGTTAACCATGTGAGGCACAGCCTAAAACTTAGGCATTTGAAAGTTTTAGTAATAAGAAGACCAGATCATTAAAAACACATTGAATATTACAAGCCTCCCTCAGCAGGAGCAGGTTGATGGTTTATGACCAATGGAGGACGAAGAGCTCGGTGGTTTTCCTCCTTCTGTTTGCGGCCTTTGTACATCTCCTCTGTCTCGACAACAACTAATCTCTTGACCTATAAAAATGACAAAGTTTACCAATGTTAGTATATAAGACATATAGACTGTTTCACAATGGATTTGATAGGGCTTGTGTTGAAACCTGCTGGATCATTCCCCTAACAGTAGGTGTGTTCCATCGCATGACAGTTCGGTTGCATTTGCCCAAACGTAATGCTTCTAAAGTGCGCCTGTGTTGCTTCCTGGTCCCCGGAATACCCCTCACAAGAGTAATGTATAGATTGGGGCTATACGCAATTGGGACACATGCTTTGTATGCTTTGAACGCGTTCATGTCTTCAACTTGAAACCTGAACAGCATTAAGAACAAATCAAGTTAATATATATTTTTTAATTTTTAACTAGTTAGCGATTTAAAACCATGTTCATAACATCTTTTCACTAGTTTTAAGTTTTGTGAACTGATTTAAAACCAAACTGGTTTTTATCTTTACAGCGGTTTTGATTCTGAAACTGGCTTAAGCCAGTAGTTAGTCTAAGCCTGCATCTAATAAGAATGGTAGACATTCATTCTATACCCTAAGGCCTTCATGAAAAACAATAACCTCGGCCATGTTAATTAAACTTAGATTTATAGACTATGAATTCATTTTTTTTGCTGAATAAGAAGAAAGAAAAACGGAAAACCTGTAGTTTGTCACTGTTTGTGGCAGTCTGATTTCCTGCAAGGAACAACTTCGCCTGTGTTTTCCGGCTAGTCGAGATCAGTGCGCAGCGGCTCAAAACATACGATTAGGTTTTTGTAATCTGAAATGCTTGTTGCTGTGAATTGTGATTCATTGTACAACGAAAACGAAGAATGAATCGCAACCGTTTATTTTATTTGCATCCGCCACATGGCACATATCCAGCTATTTTTTTACTAAGGGAATTATAATTTGGAACAGATATTTACACTCAAAAGATATTGGGAATTTCTTCTCTTATAGGAGTGAAATAAACATTTAAAAATCTCTAAATATTCTTTGAAAATGTATATTTGAATGCATTTAAAATTTTATTTTTATGAATTTTTGGATATATATATATATATATATATATATATATATTGTATTTACAGAGTTCTTAAATATACATATCTGAAATAATTCAATATTTCGTCTTTAAGAGATTTTCGGATATGCATATCTAAAAATCTAATAAAGACAAAATATTCTGTTGTTTTGAATATTTATATTTGGAAATTTTTTAAGGCAAAATATTAGGTGCATTTAGATATGCATATCCGAATTAGGAGATATTACAGAAATTTCATCAAAGATCTCTAAGAATCCTTAAAAGTGTATTGAGAAACTCCCAAGATATAAGCTCATTTATCTAAATTGTGGCCCATCGGTAGTGACAAATAGACATGTCAGTCTCATTTAAATCCTAAAAAAATAGAGTAGGGTTAGCAGACATTTATAGGGACACATTTAAAATCTTGTTCTATTCCGTAAAAAAGTAAGGGTGGAGTGGAGCGGGGCTCGTGAGTGTTGGAAATCCACCAAAATATACAGAGAGTTTCTATCAATCTTTATGAACAAGATTATCATCAATACACAATAACAATGAAAAGAAAGAATTAGGGTTTGACAAAATTGGGAAAGAATACGATGATTTTCTATAGAATTTCTCTCTGCTCACAAACTATAGAAAAATCATATTCACTTTGCAACTGCAAAATTTTGTGAATACATGTTATGAGTTATTACAAAAAAAAATAGGAGTTACTCCATCTAGTTACAATGACTTTGCTTGCTCTCTAAGCCAAAGCTCGCAAATATAACAACAAAAAAGAATTACAATCTCAACACACCATTTAATTCATTGTGTCTAAATTATCTACATTCATCATATATCTTAACTTCTTAAACACTTCGACATGCACTCCTTTCGTCATGATATTTATAATCTGATTCTCAATTCTGTTGTGTTCTAAGTTCAGCTTCACTTTAGCTACATGCTCTTGAAGATAATGAAACCTTATTTCGATGTGCTTGCTTCAATCATGTGTTATCGAATTCTTCGCCAAATTGATAGTCGACATGTTACCGATCTTCATGGTAATTGCTTTGTGATCCTTCCATGTTATCTTTTCGACTAAGTTCAACATCCATGTTGCTTGACATGCACAAATAGAAGCAGTTATGTACTTTGTTTCACACGATGATAATGCCACTAGTAGTTATTTTCTCAAACTTTAATCAATTGGTGCACCACCTTGCATAAACATGTAGCAAGCTATGGATTTTTTATCCTCAACATCCCCACAACAACTTGAATCGGTGTATTCCAATAACTTGCATTTTTTCCTTTATCAGTTGCAGAAATCAAAATGCCATTGTCGAGATTTCCTTTCTTATACCTTTGTATACTCTTTGTCGCTGTTACAGGTGATACCTTTGGCTTATACATGAATATACTCACCATACATACATTGTATGCTAAGCGAAGCCTTGTGTGACAAAGATACCTTAATGACCCAATAAGTCTTCTATATTGAGTTGGGTCAACATCATATTCATCTCAGTCTTTCGATAGCTGAAATCTTGGTTTAACAGGTGTCAAAGTCGAGTTGCATTCTTCCATCATAAATATCTTGAGAATTTCACTTATATATCTTATTTGATGCATCATCAAACCTATACTCCTCCTATAGAGTTTGGTACCGGGAAGTATGAAATGACATTCACATCAAACATTTCGAATTCCTTGCTAAGATCATCTTTGAAGTCTTCAATCTCTTTCTTGCAACTACTTGTTATTAACAAGTATTCAATATAGAGACATAGTATAAGGAAATCACTCTTATTTTTTCTTACATATACTCCATACTCAGTTGTGCACTTCACAAATTCCTAACCCATTAGAGAATTGTCAATCTTCTTATTACAAGCACTTGGAGCTTGTTTGAGTCCATACAAAGTTTTATGCAGTATATACACCTTTATTTCTTCATCTTATTTCACAACCTCAATTGGTTGTGCAACATAAGCTTCTTCTTCAAAGGGTCTATTAGGAAAATACATTTGACATTTATCTGACATATGTGCAAACTGTTCATTCTTGCTATACCAACAACCAACCTGATTGTTTCGATTTTAGCCATAGGTACAAAGACTTCATCAAAGTCGATTCCTTTTTTATGAAGAAATCCTATCACCATAAGTCTAGCCATGTGTCGAGTTACTTCCCCTTTGTGATTCAACTTCATTTTGTATACCCATTTGACATCAATTTCCTTCTTGCCTTGAGGTAATTCGAAAAGTGATCAAGTGTCGTTGACTTCGATGTACTTCAAGTCCTCATTCATAGCTTTCACTCACTTTAAATCCTGTAATGCCTCAACGTATTGGTGGTTTAACATCTACATAGAAAGCATTGAATCATCTCACCTTCGTTATCGACCACATCATCGATTGTTTACAGTGATTTCTAGTAAACAACCGCTAGTCTATCAAACTGAAATAACTTTAGTAACTTACAGGATCGACTAGATTGATCCTAGGACATGTGTCTAAGTTTTGTTATTAAATTCGTATTACAGACTAGATATTTTATCCTTCAACTATGATTCGAAAAAGAGGCTTAAAGAACATGAATGGAATTGACTTCAATCAAAAATGTAAAGCTAAGTAATTGTTGTGTAAATGAAATATAAAATACTTGCAAAGAAATAGTGCAATAAATGTAAATAACTTTGAAGTATATGAATTATGACTAAAAAAAGTAAATTGATACTGGAATTTAAATGACTTTAAAAGTAAAAGACTTTTGATTAATTCGAAAATAGAAAGTGGTGTTTTTATACGTACATTGCTCTGCAAACTCGTTTCCCCAGCACTTGGTATTTTGAGTATATGTGAGTTCCTGTACAAAATGAACACACAAAATCCTAATGCTAAGACTCTTATTTATACTAATTTGACCCTAACGGTCTCATCCTAAAATGATGCCACGTTCGAAGACGACATGTCTTTTGAATTCTCTGGCTGCCACACATCTTCAACGGACAATGCCTCAAATTTAAATTCAAATTCTCACTTGTTGTAGACGTTAAACCTTCACTTCGAATTCGAATCCTCAACAGATATAGTCGATTCAAATTTTCCTTATTTTCAAACGAAACATAACATTTGGACTTTATTTCTCTTTACTCGAACAAAAGCCCAAACAAAATAAAGCCTACCATTTCGAACCAGCTTGTCCATCGAAATAATCAGCCAACAAATTGCCCCTCGAAAATGCGTATTTCGATACATAGAGAAATACTCATTTTTGAATCATGTGTTTGATTTCGATAATCTCAACATGCATGATGACTTTACTGCACATGACATCATATTCATCAACCACTTTCTTCAAACGTCCCTTCACAACATCTCTTCAAACGTGCAAGTAGCAGTTATTATCAATCATTGTCATTCAAAATATACCAGTTTCCAAGACTTGAAAAAGGCAATCTAGGAAAAAATCAAGGATAAAAAATGACAAAGTAACTGCATCAGTCCGTACTTCTTCAATCTGAAGAATCTTCCATCAACGGATCTTCAATCAAATCTTCTAAAGCAACAAGCACAGTTGGAATTCAAAGTTGTTAGGGATAATAGCGGTTATTGCTTTCAATGTAGCTTTTTCCCAATAAATTATCATTTCCAACTCTTGTAAATAGTTTATGGAATCACGCCTTTGGCTGATTACCATTCTATCAATAAAATTTGAGCTTTGTGCCCATTTGTTTGCAATTCTTGCTTTATTCTGTTTTGCAAAATAACGCTTTTTTTGTGAAAATCACTTTTTGAAACTAAAAAAAAAAAGTTTTAAATGAATTTTTACTTCAAAATTTTGAAATAAAAGCGAATTTTCCTTTGAACTATGAACACAGAAAGAACTTTAACAGTTTTCTCCATGAGTGTTTCGACCTCTGAAAGATGAAACAACTGCTAAGAAGTCTTCTTTTCCTCGAAAGAGATCATCAAATGACGGTATTCTTATCCAAAAAGAATCCCCAACAAGGTTGCCAATGAAATGCCTTTCCCAGGAAAGTTTAAAGCATGCAACTCATATTTATCATCAGTAACGTTTACACCACTGCTGCATATTTTGCAGAGTATTTGTTTGAACTGTGACGTAGTCCTTTTCCCAAATACCCTTTTGTTGTCTTGTCAAGTATCATCAGCATGCATATGACATTCATGACATTCATCATTTATACATAATAGCATCATCAATGCATTCCTGCATTTCTCAATGTTTGCTTCTACATCATTTGTTTAGGTTGCATTTATTCCCAAAAATAAGTATGGGTGTGTCATCTCTCCAATAGATTATCCCCAAGCAGAAAAATACATTTTTCTCTCCTGTTCCCCAGCTGAGATCATTCCTCATTGGGAACAAAGTTTTGATTGACCGTTTCTTTCCAGTTCGTTCCTGGATAGAACCTCGTCTCTAATCAACTCAGGATTAGATTTCACAGAAAAATCTACCTACAAACAATAAGCAATTGCCTCGTCATCCGAGCTGCTTATTTCCTTTTCATCTTGAAACTTGTCATAAAAAGATTGTTCTTCTTAGCAAGTCCAATCATGAAAGTTCAAGAAATCTCCACAGTTGTCTTTTTGTCTAAAGAAAAACCTGCATCTTTTCAATCAAAATGCCCGCATCTTCTCAAAAGAGAGATCCCTGGCAAGATTGTAACTGTGAAAATAGAAACTCATTTGAGATCTGTTTCCATCATTGTCTGTTATTCACAAAGCTGAATACTCAGTAAATTTCTTAAAAAAATTACCTTGTTATAATTATCAATTTGCTGATAATCGGGAATATCTTCAAAACTCATTACCATAAACTATCACAAGGCTGATAATTGGTAATATCATCTTCAATTACCTTAAACATTGTCACAAGGCTGACAAAAGGTAATCTCCTCGTTTCCCAAAGCGAAATAGATATTCACTTGCATGGTGAATCTATTTTCCCAGTGAAACATATTGCTTGTTTCCCAACAAACAGGATTCTCCTTTCTTAGACAAATTGAGTCATCCTCACAATCTTTCCCCCAACATATCATTCTTTGATACTTCCTGGGTGAATTTTCCGCAATCATTTTGCATCATTCACATTTTTTGGTATCTTAGGTCCAAATTCTGCGTATTCTGATATTTAAGTCTCTTCACACCCATCGAGATGAAGATCTTCATCTTCATATCTCAGGTTAAAGAAATTTAAATAAGGGCATCTGTCATACCCCAATTTTTGACCTAAGATACCACCTTACGTTATCCACATATGGATCACTGCATCACTAACAGTTTTAGAATAGAATAGATCGTGTGTGGCTTCTAGAAGTCAAAATCAGGGTTTCTTCAAAATTTCATCTGTTCAAGATCTAATAAATTAGGGTTTGAGTTTCCACTCACCTTAATTGATCTATCTTAATCAATCATCAACTTTTGATCTTCAGATTCCCAACTTTTTCTCATGATCTTCCAATTAGGGTTTTGATCGAGGATAGTGAATCATTGACTTTCTGCTCAATGAATGACCTATTTGCTTGGAGATTGATCTTAACATCTTTAATGCAACATCTAGATCTAATTTCTTGATTCAAAACATTTCAAAAGTCCATGTTTCTTCATCAGACAAATTTTGAATCATCTGATGAAAATTCATCTACTCAAAAAAGTCAAACTTTGACTTTTGGTCAACTTTTTCAAGACCAAACTTTTTCAATCATAAAAACATTTCAAATAATCCATCATGATCATAAAAAATCAAGAAATGTGAAAAGTCAACAAAAGTCAAGATTTGAAAATTTTCTAACACTTAAGAAAAAATTTCAAGTGTTAAGAAACATGGTTTTTTCTCACTTTCTAGGCCATTTTTTCACCTAGATCCATTTGGATTCAGAAAAAACTCAACATGAAAGTTGTAGCCCTTGTTACAAGCTTTCTAAAAAGTCCAAGAACTTGCAAAAACACTTTGTCTAGCTATACTTTTGATTTTGAAACATAGAGCTCCAAAACCATGGAATTTCAAGTTCATGCTTCAAAATTATATGTCTTTTTTCACAAATTTCCCTTCAAGAAGCCTTGTCACAAACTAGAGGTAGATTATAACTGATAAATATCAGTTTTGAATGATTGAGAAGTGGATTGAATCAAAGAGAAAAAATTAACCATGGTTAGGAAAGTAACTTTTGCATTAAATGCAAAAGATTCCTTCTTACCTCTTAAGCAAGTTGCAAGTTTCTCTCAATGATAGCCATGCCTTGTCATTCAGATTTCTTGGCCTATAAATAGAGGCCATTTCCTCAAATTCAAATCACACCAAAGCTATCATAATCAAGCTTTCACTCTTTCTTACTTAAATCCCAAGTTTCTAAGTTTCAAGAGGAGAATTTGGCAATCTTCAAAACTTGCAAAATCTGAGTGAATATAGGTTTCTAACATGTTCTAAATATCAATTAGAAGTTGTCTAAGACTTAAAATCACCAGAAAAGCTGCCCAAACTCAGAATCACTTTCAAAAAACCAAAGCTTGCAAATGATGCCTTAACTTGCCATCTCTCAATTTGCTCGTGCTAACCTTGATTTATCACTTCAAAAACCTGCCATATACTTCATATGAGTGATCCAAATCATCATCCCTGACCTGTAACTTCTCCAACACCAAAATCGAAACTCATTTCAAGTGGCTACAACTTGACTTGGTCAGAGAGTTCTAGCCATCCTCAGGACAAAATAAGGGTAGGAACACACTCAGGGAGGTTCAAGGAAGCTTAATCAATCCTTACTTTGCATCTGGAAATAGCCAAACTCGAACTGGTATTTCATACCAAGAGGTGAGTTTCTCAAACTTTGATTCTTCCATTCATGCGTTTTTAGCTTTAAAATTGAAAAGGAAAATGTAGACATTCAATCACTAAAGCTATCTGGGTCTTTAATTTGAACTAAAATCAACTGAGTTTAGAGAATTAATCATTTTTTCAGTTAGGGTTCAAATTGGGACTAACAAAATTCATGTTCATCTTTGATTAATAATTTCAACAAAATACATGTTCAAAATCGTGGAAAAAATCTAGACAAAATGGTATTTTGAACTTTTAAAATTGATCAAAAAATGAAGAAGTTTGAATTTGAAGCCATGGCCATGTTCACGCTGCTTCACGAATAAGATGAAGTTGGTTTCAGAAAATTAAAAGTTGGACTTATAATATATATTTCTAGTTTAAGTTAAATAAACGGATGTATAGCCGGCCCAGTGGTAGTCAGCGCGCTTTTCAAATCACTTGTCATGCCAAAGGTCCAGGGTTCGAATCCCCCTGGAACCTTTATTTATTAAAAGGAAATACAAGTTTTTGAAACTTGTTCTTCGAAGTCCTAGGGGCTCGACCTCGAGCGCTTACAGCTTGGAAGCTCCCCATTGACACTATGTTCAAAAGTACTTCTAGTACTTCTATCCTTAGAAACTTGAAGTTTCTAATGTTTCTAGCCCACACTATGTTCAAAAATACTTCTAGTACTTCTATCCTTAGAAACTTGAAGTTTCTAATGTTTCTAGCCCAGAAACAAGCTTTCTCAAGCGGCCATAAGTAACATGCTAAGCCCAAAGTGTAACACCCCATCTAAATACCCCGAATATATTAAATAAATTAATATCAAATCATCTTTAATCAGAGTTAACACGGCAATTGAGGGATGTCACAATTAATAGATAAAATAAAACTTCATTCAAACAGTAGCCATGCTACACTGAGGATCAACATTTTCAATAATTCAGTCAAATTAAGACCATGTCTTACACAGCGGAAAATATCATCACCAAAAACGGAATAATTCAATCATTGTATTCCCAACAAAGTTTTAATTAAACAATAAACCAATGTCTAATTCCTCATCTAACGTTCCCCAGTGTTACAATCTAATCAGAGCATGACAACGACACGCGGACTAAGCGATAAGCTCTAGAGCCATCCTCACCGACTCTTGATTGCTAACCTTAACTTTGAAATGGTAAAGTAAAGACTTCTCATAATTAAAGCATATTATAAGCTTCTCAATTAACAATATATTTCAAGCATATTAATCCACCCATTTCAACATAACTTCATATTCAATACACAATTACAACCATATAATCATCATCACAACCATCATCAGGAGAATAGTAACAGGAAGACATCCTAACATGTTACTATCCCATACAATCAAAATCGACTCCATGCATGTGGTACCAACACGTGACCAAGTCACCCAACGATCCATCATCAACGGCGGTATATCGATTAGTCCATCACCGGATACGAATCCATAACCACCACGGGATTAACGAATCAAGTCAACCACACATCTCTACGCATGCAACATCAATCGGTCTGTATACATTCAATCTCAACAATCAACATGATATATCAACTAATCATGCATACATCTAACATCAACATAACACATGCAAACCAATCAACATGAAATATCAACCAATCATGCATACATCAACACGGGTTATGACCACATCAGACATCATAAACCCTCATCAACCACAACATGATATAATCACCTATCATGAAACAATTCATCACAAAGCATAAATATGCCAAACACTTACCCTTCAATTGGTAAGACTATCACCAGTATATATCACAACAACGACAACTAAGATCAACAGCCATCAGGCATATACAACACCAACAAACACATGATATCAATACAATCATGAATACACCAATTATCATAAACCGAATCAAAACCCAAAAACATGATATTCCAACCGTCATGCATATAAATAACAACAGCATAACACGCTTTACATTCACTCAGTATCAATATATCCATCACCACAGGATCTCTACTGTATACACATCAATATGCGTCAGTCAAAAGTCACCTATTTCGGAATTTGGCCCATTTTCAAAATAATTTCAAGTTTTGAAAATATTTTCATTTCATAAAATAGAGCATTAAATTTAGGAAATAACGTCCAAAACGGCGCTCAAAACGGACTTACGGTTTGAAAGTTATGAATTTTCAAAGTTTGACATTTTTCAAAAAAAATAAAGCAGAACCCGATTCCTACATATACAGGAACCGGTTCCTGAAAGTTCCATTTTCACGTTTCTGGAAAATTGTATGGGAACCCGGTTCCTACCCATACAGGAACCGGTTCCTGAGTACATTTTTCCAGTTTTTCACAAATTTTCAATGTGGAACCCGGTTCCTCCCCATTGGGAACCGGTTCCCACGTGTTAAAAAGCCATTTTCAGCACTTTTGACAGCATTCTTTCATTCTCAATCATACCCAAACTTGTCCATACGAATCCCAACATGGAAAACACTAAACCACATCCTATTGGCATCATTATCACATCAAACAACATATTTCCATCATTTCTTTTCATCTACTGACACTCTAATTGTTTTCAATACATATTCTGACACAATCAGACACAATCTGACACAATTAGGTATACATCCATGGAAACCTAGAAATTCCCAACTAAGGTTTTCTAACATACTATGATCTATATTATCAAAATCAAAACCTATAATAAATAATAATCAATCGAAATCACCCCTTACCTTGTGGGTTCTTCGAATTCCGACACCTTAGGTCTTCTTCCTCCTTTTCTCCTCTTCTCAACCACTTTCTTCAAACATCCCTTCACAACGTCTCTTCAAACGTGCAAGTAGCAGTTATTATCAATCATTGTCATTCAAAATATACCAGTTTCCAAGACTTGAAAAAGCAACCTCCTCTTTCGTTCAATAGTACAACTACACGTGTCCTATTATTTCTCAAACAAAAACTTTTCCAAAACTACCAACACTTTATAAACGTTTCATTCTTCACTTAAACATTTTTTACCTTCTTCAACCTTTCAACCTTCAAACAAACTCAGAAAACCCATTTTACTCTATTGAAAGAAAATTCATCAGAAAACTCTATTTTCCAACAATGTCGTCCATTCAACCACAATCATCATCCAAGAGCAAGACACCTAGAAAATATAAGGCATCTTCTTCAAAAATAGAGCTCACGAGTCAGATTGTAACTCCTGGGAATTAAGAGTTTACTACAACTCCCAAGTTTACTTAAGAACAGTAAGCCATTTATGCTTCTCAGGTACTCATTCCCACTTATTTATTTGGAAAAACCCTAAGCTTTATGGGACCTTTGATCTCCACAGAATAGTTAGAGAAATCTATAGAATATTTCCCTGTCTACCATGAAACAAAACTCATAGCTAACAAAACTAACCCAGTAAAAAAGAAGGATAATGATTCCGTAGTGAAACTTACTCAAACTTCTAAGAGCAAAACTTCTGAAGAAGGTACTTTTGTACTTTCTAAAAGTTAAGAGAAAAGCTTTCCAGTTTGATTATATAAATGATAACTTTAAACCATTTCAATCATGCCCTTCTTTGGATAGATCATATTTAAATTGGCTTTCAAAAATCGAAAAAGAAGAAATCTCAGGATTGGAAAGCTTTAGGTATCTTTGATTTGATCCAAATGTCGAAACTAGGCTTCAGCTATAGTCAGCTTCTATTACTAGCATCCTTGTACTTCTGGGATAGTACATATAATTCCATCTCCCTTGTGGAATGATAACTCCCACATTTTATGATGTTTCTGCAATCACCTGGATTTCTCCTATTGGAGAAGCTTTTGATCCTAAGGAAGACGCAGAAAACATTATTGATTTTGACGTTAACAATGCTAGCTTCTCCGCTTATATAAACCTTTATCATACTGAAGGAGAAGAAATATCTAACGTAAAACATATAGCCTTTTTAGCCTTATGGCTATCGAAATATGCTTTTTGCTTTAAATCCCTACAAGTACCTAGTAGGTTTATTACTCTAGCTAATCAAGTGCATCATGGTCCAAAGGTATGCCTAAGTGAGTTATTAATAGTGGGGCTATATGAGAGTTTAGGGTCTGTCTGTCCAAATTGAAAAACTACAAAGTTGGCACGAATCTGCTTCTTGCTGGCCCATACTGGCTTCTCCAGTTGTGGCTAAATGCAACCTTCGAGCCGTAACTTCGAACCTCTGGCACGGCTGATGAAAAAGACCCTGACATCCTCAATCAAACCATTGAAGGCACCAGACTTCTACAATTGACTTCGTATGATGATAAAGAAATTTTCAGCACCTGCTTCACCAACTATATGATGATGTTCTCAAAAAGGCACAAATTTCTTCCTTCGATGGCCCCATTTGCAAATCAAACTCATGGTCCCCCCTAGTTTACCCTGCCTATTGAAGAAGCTCTTGAGGATGAGAACTCAGAAATCCAAAGCATATGGTGTGCATTCCTGTTCCCTCGACTTATAATTTATAGGATTATGCTAGTTAAGAGTCATGTATGTATGTTGGCATACCAACCCAACTTTGTATAACGCCAATTTGGGTTATGTTAACTTTTTTCCTGAGCCTTTCTTTAATCGAAAGCGAGAAATCTGCATGGCATGAGTGAATTATATCGTCAAGGATATTACAACATACCAGGGTTTCCATGCCAACGTTGCTGATTTTACTCTTATTCCTTTCAACCTGCCTTATACTTAACAAAAGATTTTCATGCTTGGTGGGATGGGTACTATTCAAACAACATGTTTGACACCGTTCAAATTAACAACCACCTAACAGAAGCATCTTCCTTTGTGCAGGAACGCGTCAAGAAAGGTAGGTTCACATATATCAAAAAAATCCAGGCGTTCCGAAAATACTTTGAAATTGTCTATAATCCCATGAATCTCCATCGAAACGTTTTTGACGCAGCAAAAACTTTGGAGGAAAATATTTAAAAAACAACTTCCAAGAATCAAATTTCCTCCTGCTGTAAAACTTGGACATAGGTATAGGTGGGCTTTTCAATTTCATCCGCCAAGGTTTCCTAACCTACCAACTTCGAAACTAGCTTTATCCTTTTTCCCTCCTCACCCAGACTGGTTTGCCTGTGGGAATATTTTTTATAAATATGAAAATGTTGCTAAAAAACCAGCCAAAATGGTGACATGGGCCAAGTGTGATCTGGACATTTTCAAAGGTTTCCTTCGCTATGACTTATCAGTTGTCTCTCTTATATCTCAAGAGCGCGAAGGAGTGGAACCAAAGGATTTCTGGACTCTTTCAATTTCTTTCCAGTTTTTTATTTTGGCTGACTAATATATATATTCTTCTAGCTGTTGAGATAAACGCAGTCAAGAAAGAAAAAAACTGCCATCAAGGCAAGTTCAACCTGCACTTCCAAACAAGCAACAAATTCTACCAACGACTCTTCCACTACACAAGATAGAACTTCAGAGAAAAAGAAAACAAAAAAAGGTATTACCTTGTTTCTTTCCATCAATCATTATTTTCAACTTTGCTAAGCATTTCGTCTTGTGTTTCAGACTAGTGGCCTACCTCCAAAATCCACAAAGAAAGGAAAACCACAGACCAAACCACTAATGGGGACGACTCAAACAAGTATTTTACTTTAACATTTCGATCAACTTGCTCTTTAATCACGGGTTGAGTTTTGCACTAATGTATGTGACTCTCTTTGTGCTGCCATCTCATATATCTATCTCTTCGAGGGGGTCCTGCGCCAGCATCTTCGTGCTTTTTGATATTGGGTCCCTCTCGAATCCCAAAGGCTCCTCATTGTAAATGGTTCCTAGCCTCTGGTCTTTTATTTCCATTACCTGTCCATCAGGGGGTAAAGGTTTAAAGTGTTCCCCAGGACCCGTTGTGCGTAATTCTTTTTCTATGGATTCTATATCCATGTTTTTAACTTTGGTCTCTAAAGCCGTCTTCATTTTGTTTTTGGCCAGATAGGCCGAAATCTTTTGGAAAAATAAGGACTCAGACATAATTGGGTCTTCATCAGACCAGCATGTTGGTCGTACTCTAGGAACTCCTTCGACGTCCTCTTCATCTCCCATTATTTCGTTGTCCCATTGAAATCTGTTTGGGTGTAGAGTGAGAAAGTATAAAGCCTTCTTGTTTGGTTTGAATGCCTCTTCCGCTGGATTACATGGTCCAATGTTGGCAAAATTTCGATCAAAATTTCTTCGGTCCACGTGATTAACCTCAACCATGTAGTACCTTTGGTCTGCTTCAATGTTCTCTACAATGCCATCTTCCCTCTAGATAGCAACTCGTTGTTTCATAGATGAAGGGACTGCTCCAATCATGTGTATCCATTTGCGTCCCAGCAGCAAATTGTAATTATCTTTGGAAGCAATAACCATGAACATAGTTGTCCTTGTTATTGAACCAACAATCAGGTCTACTTGCACCACACCTAATATGTGTCCAACGTTTCCTTCATAGTTCGATATCATCATATTTGTGTGGCTTGATATCTATGTCGAACATCCCAATTCTTCTGAGTATGAATTAGGGCATGGGATTAACTGCTACACCTCTATCCACCATCACTTTATTGATTCCTACTTGCTCAACTCTGGCCCTTATAAATAAAGGCTTGAGATGGCCTTTCACCCCCTGATCAGGCCTCTCAAAGAATAAATTTTTCTCTTTGATCGTGTCGTTGTTCATCACGTAGTAGCACACAGGTCTGTGCTTCGACATTTCCACTTTGTCAGTTTCTTCAGATTCTTCTATTTTAGTTTCCTGATTGTATTCATAGGGGAACACATATACTACATTACAATTCATATTGAAAGATGATTCTCCGTCTGACTCAAAATCATCAGTTAGTATCTCCTCATTATTCGTTGGGTTTGGTTGAACCTTCTCTATAGTCACTTCCTTTTTTGGGGAAAACAATCTTCTTGCTACTGGTGGTTTGCCCCCAGTCTGCACAGTTGATGTTGTCTGGTTACTATTGGTTTCACCTATTTCTTTTGAAGTTGATTCCCTTTCTAACTTCTTCATTCGCTGGTGCCTTCTCCATTAAGATATGGACATTGAATTCTTGCCCTTGTAGTTTTCCAACCTAATGTCTTCCCTTTTTGAAACTTGGAACTAATTTTTGTACGCCATGGCAGTTCTGCCTCATTGTTCGTAACTCCTCCATTTTTCTTTTCCTTTATCAACCTTTTCCTGAAGCCATTTATCTTTAGGTATCTCAGCAGGTAACTTGAATATGACTCTTCGCCCTTCCTTGGGGTAAGGACTATCAAGCCTTCTTGGTGCACTTCATGCACCAAAATTGGGAGCCACAAGGTTTCCAGTCCAGTGGTTCCAGCAAGACAAGAAAGGTATTCTTTTGAAGGCTTCTGACATCTTTCGATCATAAATAGTAGCACACCTTAAACACATCAAACACTCAGTTCCACTCTTGTGGCAGCGTACTAGAAAGCCCAGAAAGATTTCTCCTGCCCTTGGATACACCTTGAACAATTGAATATCTTGCCTCCAGTTTACTCCCGTTTGAGTGCATTAGATCCTTTTGAATTCTGCAGTAATCCTTTGGTTGCAAATGATGCTACATCTTGGACACAACAACGTCTCCCTGTTCCTTCTATGGCAGTGAAAAAGATTATCAACGCAGGCTGATTTCTCTCTTTGGATAGCCATCTCTCATATGCTTCATTTCCATTTCAAGACATCTCTCCACTTCCTCCATCTATGGACAAGGTTGTTTGAGATCAACCATGTGGACCCCTAGACTTTGACCCTTAGTGATCTGTACTTTTTCGAACTTGACCCTGAGGCACTCAGTAGCCTTTGTCATTCTTACATCAGATACCTTTCTATTAACGCCCTTGTCTTTGACATCAGGAATGATTGGGCCCTCAGTAGCCCTTGCCCCAATCGAAACTCCAGGCACAGTTTTGATCAAGTTGGTCTAAGGACACTTGATGATGGGACCATCAACAGTCTTCATGTTGTCACCAATAATAACGAAATCTTCTTCCCCTTGGGACTCATTGACCTGATCAACATTAATTCCTCCAACTTCCACCATGTTGATTTCGATCGGCTCAACATAATTAGTCTCCGCTATCTGTAGAGGATTAGTGTCAATCTTCATGGAATTCTTCGATTTGTCTATAAATTTAAGTCTGTCCTCCTTGATAGAATTTTGAATTAGATCCCGGAAAAGAAAGCATTGTGAGGTTTTATGGCCTATTAAGTTATGATATTTGCAAAAACCTCTCTTCTTTTGTTGTTCCAACGAATGAATTTTAATATTGGGAGGCACTATCATTTGACCATCTTTTACAAGTAAATCGAAAATTTCATCACATTTGGTTATATCAAATGTGTAGATTTTCTTGGGAAATTTATCATATTTCTCATTCTCAATAGGATTTTTGCCATTCGATGGGACAAGGACCTTGAAATAGTAAGGGGGTGCGTACTTTAATTCTAACAAATTCACTTAGAGTTGATTGAACCCATACGGATCGTGGAAATCTTCTGACTATTCTTCATCTGCCTCAATATAATCTACCCTTTATTTTTATAGTTTTTACTAGACCTTGTCTTTTCAGCCTTCAGGCGCTCCACTTGTCAAACCATATCTGCTAGTTGAGCCACAGCTCTCAAATATTGGGTATCCAACTTCTTTCGAATAGAATAATCCAGACCATCGGAAGTCATTTAGACTAACTCGTGTTTAGGGACTACAGTGAAACATCTGAATTTCAAGAGACAGAACCTATTCAGATAGTCACCTATTGGCTCTGTGAATTTCCTTTTGATACTGGCCAATTCTTTGAGGCTTATTCTGGATTGTCCCATATAGAATTGTTCATGGAACAATCTTTCCAAGTAAGGCCAAGTATCTATAGATCCTGGAGAGAGAGTAGTGAACCAAGTGAAAGCGTTTTTGGTCAAAGAAATTGGGAAATATTTTATCCTAAGGTTTCCGCTATTTGCCAAATTTCCTGCTTCAGTCAAATACATGGCTATGTGTTCTATAGTTGATTCACTAGTACCCCTAGAAAATTATGTGAATTTATGGACTTTGCAACCCCTTGGCAATTATGTCTGTAGAATGTATTCTGTGAGGGGGGACGTATAGTTTGGCCTCCTAAATCCTGAATTTAAACCATTTTGAGTTATGATCCTTTCGATCACGATGGTTAAATTATTTTTCGGCATCATGTTATCATTTATAACCCTATGGATCACTTCGTCAGCACTTTGGTCCCTATTCACCAATATTACTCTCCTAGGTTCTTCTTCTTGAACCTCTTGAACTCCCTATTGTTTTACCCTTGCCCCTATATTTCTCCCTTCAGCATTTTGTCTAGGGGGTCGAATTTGATCAATAGTAGGTTCTTCATCTTGAATCACCACTTGGTTCTGCCTGCGTCTCATAGGCGCATCAAGGGCACCAAAGAAGTATGATATCCATTCCATTTGTGTTGACATTCGTTGGTTAGTTTGGGTATTCTCCTGGTTGGTTCTACTAATATTATCGATTAAGCGGGTGAAAATTGTACTCATTTCGCGGGCTAGGACCCCTATCATATCATGGTTCCTATCACCCATTTGTTGCCTAAATGTTGCCTGATTATTTTTGTAAGCGTAGGCATTTGGGTAAAAGATCCTAGATTTTGGGTATTTGGACCCACGTTATTCATCCCAGAACCAGATCCTTGAATTGTAGAAGAGGTTGTTGTTATAGTATTATGCAACCCTTCCATAAACGAAGTTGGCATTCCGTATGGTGGAATTTCCCTTCGAGGCCTAAAGGTTTCGAAACCTGGAGGCCTGGGGGTTGAGAATTGGGCTTAATTTCCTACATATGACATGATGGGACCTATTGGCACATTTGTTGGTATCTCCGTCGTGCCTGAAGGCACCGTATTCAAACTGCCCATGGTCGTAGTGTTTATGAACATTGGTATGGCATGCGAAATTGGGTTTGCATTAGATGCATTAATCGAACTATAAACGATCGTGCCTGTCCCTTATGGGGGATTTTTTTGTTCGTCTTGGCTATTTATGTTAGCCATTCTTTTGGTATATTTTCTTCTGGGTAACGCTTGATTACTGTTATTTATCTTACCACTTCGAAGGTTCATATAACGCCACAAAGTTTAGGCTCAAAAGATTATACAAAACAATATCTAACAATTTGTTTCTACATAACTTTGACACTGTCCCACTGGGCGTGCAAATTTGTTTATAGTGATTTCTAGTAAACAACCGCTAGTCTTCCAAATTGAAATAATTTTGATAATTTACTGGATCGACTAGATTGATCCTAGGATATGTGTCTAAGTTTTGATATTAAATTCGTATTAGAAACTAGATTTGTTATCCTTCAACTATGATTCGAAAAAAAGGCTTATAGAACATGAATGGAATTGACTTCGATAAAAAATGTAAAGCGGAGTAAATGTTGTGTAAACGAAATATAAAAGAGTTGCAAAGAAATAGTGCAAAAAATGTAAATAACTTCGAAGTATATGAATTATGACTGAAAAAAGTAAATTGATACTGGAATTTAAATGACTTTAAAAGTAAAAGACTTTTGATTAATTCAAAAATAGAAATGGTGTTTCTATACGTACATTGCTCTACAAACTCGCTTCTCTAGCACTTGGTATTTTGAGTATACACTACAAGAATTTTGTTGATTTACGACACTTAGATTGTGACCGTTACATAAAAACTGTCCTTATTTAATATTTGTGACGGTCGTTGCAACATTTATAGACAACCGCCTCAACTATTTTTACAAACCATAGAGAAACCCCTATAATAAAGTGGGCCCACGACGGTTCCCTAACTGACCTCGCACCACTTTCACTAACACACCAAGTCTCGCGACTGTTCCTTTTCCCCTCAACCGCCTGTTCTTTAAACCACTGACAGATATGCACCGTCGCGACAATCGAATATCAATAAAATTGGTAATTGACATGTTCACTTACCAGCTTTCTCAATTTCCTTTTCATCAAATTTTTTCTCCCTCAAATCATTAACCAAAAACGTTTTGCTGAAACAATAACTTCAGCAAAATCATTCACCTAAATTGCTTTGTTGCCAAATCCCTTACTTTTTATCTCAAAATTTCCGCTACATCGTTCCCTCAAATAGAAAAACCCTAAACATGTTTGATTTAGTTCTATACAAATTTATGTTGGATCGGTTCCTCCAATCCTAAATCCCATGAATCGTTAATCTAATACTGCTCTCATGTCTTAGGTCCAACGTTTATTTGCACTTTGTCATCACAAATTATGGACTTTTACTTTAGATTTTATTTAATTTCAAAGCTTCTTATTAAAGGTTTGTTTTAGTTATTTATTATATCGTTGAATCCATCGAAGGTGTTTGTCTTAATTTGGGGATTTAAGTTTAATTCATTTTAGTGTCATTGAGTTTTTGTGTTTATTTTATTTAGGAATTTAGGTTTTATTTGTTGGAAATCCACCTATATCTATGATGAATTTCTACCAATATTGATGAGCAAGATTGATATCACCACACACAATGACAATGAACAATTTAAGAAAGAAAGAAGAAGGAAATATTTTCTGCAACTCTCTGCCGACAAACTGTAGAAACTTTCTTATTCACTTGCAACTACAAATTTTGTGAATACAACTCTATTAGAATTTTACGGGTTACTCCCGCTATTTATAGACTTAGGTTAGCTTGCTCCCTAAGTTAATGCCCAAAACTATAAAATCCCAAAATATATATTTGGAACTAAATCCAATCTAATCTATTCTAGATTTAAATCAAAACTAAATCTAAATCTAAAATAAACTTATTTTGTCGAATTCTGAACAGCTAATTCGCCCACAAGCTCTTTGACTGGGTCGACTTCCCTTCGACACACATGAATTACTTTCAACACACCACCAAATTCATTGTGTCTAAACCATCTATATTCATCATTGCTCTTAGTCTTCGAAACACTTCGACCTGCACTCCCCTTTGTCATAACGTATGCAATTTGATTCTCAATTCTGCAGTGTTCCAAGTTCACCTTCCCATTTGCTACCTGCTCTTAAAGATAGTGGAACCTTATTTCGATGTGTTTTCTTCGACCATGAGCTATCGGATTCTTTGCCAAGTTGATAGTTGACATGTTTTCGATCTTTATGGTAATTGCTCCATGATCTTTACCTGTAATTTCTTCGACCAAGTTCATCATCCAAGTTGCTTGACATGCACAAAGAGAAGCAGTTATGTATTCTACTTAGTGATGATAATGCCATAACTGTCTCCTTTCTTGAACTCCACACAACTAGCGCACCACCTAACATAAACACATATCCTGCTGTAGATTTTCGATCTTCAGCATCATTACACCAACTCAAATCTGTATAACCCACTAACTTGCATTCTTTTCCTTTATGAGTTCTAGGAAACAAAATGCCTTAATCGAGAGTTCCTTTCAAATACCTCAATATCCTCTTTGTTGCTGCTACGTGAGACACCTTTGGCTTCTGCATGAATCTACTTATCATACCTACACTGTATGCTAAGTCAGGCCTAGTATGACAAAGGTATCTTAATGACCCAATAAGTCTTCTATATTAGGTTGAGTCGACATCATCTTCTTCTGAGTCTTTCGACAATTGCAGTCTTGGTTCTGCAGGTGTCCAAGTCGAATTGCATTCTTCCATCTCAAATATCTTGAGAATTTATCCTACATATCTTATTCGATGCATCATCAAACCTCTACTAGTCTTGTAGAATTCGATTCCAAGGAAATATGAAATGTCACCCAAATCAAACATTTCAAATTCCTTGCTTTAATCACCTTTAAAGTCTTCGATCTCCTTCTTACAGCTGTCTGTGATCAACAAGTCATCGACATAGAGACATAGTATAAGCAATTCACTAATTCTTCTTCTTACATATACTCCATGTTCACTTGTACACTTCACAAATTTCTTCTCCCTTAGAAATCTATCAATCTTCTTATTCCAAGCTCTTGGAGCTTACTTCAATCCATACAAGGCTTTATGCAGCCTATGCACCTTTCTTTCTTCGTTATGTTTCACAAACCCAACTGGTTGTTTAACATAAACTTCTTTGTCTAAGGGTCCATTCAGGAATGCACACTTCACGTCCATCTGACAATGTGCCAACTATTTATTTCTACTAAACCAAAAACCAACCTGATTGTTTCGATTCTAGCCACAGGTGCAAAAACCTCATCGAAGTCGGTTCCTTATTTTTGGAGAAATCCTTTCGCCACTAGCCTTACTTTGTGTCGAGTTACTTCGCCTTTAGGATTCATCTTCACTTTGTATACCCATTTGACATCAATTGCCTTTTTGCCTTGAGGCAATTCAACAAGTGACCAAGTGTTGTTGTCTTCGATGGATTTCACTTCTTCGTTCATTGCTTTCACCCACTTCGAATCTTTCAGTGCTTCAGTTGCATTGACTGGTTCGACATCTACATAGAAAGCTTAATGTACCAGCTCACCTTTGTTATCAACCACACCATCTGTTGTAGCCACACAATCTTGCAACCTTGCAGGCATGCGTCTTGCTCTTTAAGGTCTGCTTGTGCTGGGTTGATCTAAAATTGCTGGTTCTTCTGGTCGAACTTCTCTTTCAACTTGAGTTTCTGGCTAAAGTGGCGTAACTATATTACGACGGTTAAAACAACCATAACTTCTTGAATAACGCCTATGAATGGGCAGTCATGCCTTTTGGTTTAAAAAATATTGGGGCAACATATCAAATATCAATGAATTCTATTTTTCATGACTTCATCGAATCATTTATGCAGGTTTATATCAAAGATGTTCATCTGACTACCCACTTCTTGAATTCTTTGAGGTGTTATTCGTTGAAGACGTGTGGAAGCCAGAGAATTCAGAAGACATGCTGTCTTGGAACGTGACATCATTTTAGGATGAGACCGATAGGGTCGAATTAGTATAAATAGGAGTCTTACATTAGAATTTGGGGTGTTCATTTTGTACAGAAACTCACATATACTCAAAATACCAAGTGTTAGGGAAACGAGTTTGCAGAGCAATGTATGTATAGAAACACCATTTCTATATTCGAATTAATCAAAAGTATTTTACTTTTAAAGTCATTTAAATTCCAGTATCAATTTACTTTTTTCAGTCAGAATTCATATACTTCGAAGTTATTTACATTTCTTGCACTATTTCTTTGCAAGTCTTTTATATTTCGTTTACACAACATTTACTCCGCTTTACATTTTTTATCGAAGTCAATTCCATTCATGTTCTTTAAGCCTCTTTTTCGAATCATAGTTGAAGGATAACAAATCTAATTTCTAATACGAATTTAATACCAAAACTTAGACACATGTCCTAGGATCAATCTAGTTGATCCTGTAAGTTACCAAAGTTATTTCAATTTAGAAGACTAACGATTATTTACTAGAAATCACTTTAAACACTGATGTAATCACGCAATCTTGCAACTATACATGCATGTGTCTTGTTCTCTAAGGTTTGCTTGGGCCTACATCACCCATCACTTCTTGTTGAACTTCTACTCTTTCGACTTTAGTTGTTGGTTCTTCACAAAAGATTCTCAATGAATACTTTGATCGCGACTTTATCGTCTATTAATCAACAGACTGCAAGTGCACAGTCCTATCGCGTAGTTTTAAAAGATATCGAACCCACAGAGACTATAAATCGAACTATTGTTATCCTAAGTTACGGTATACAGCTAAGGCGAATAATTCTTTAAGATTTTTGGTTAAGGAAAATATAATAAATAAATAGATATTAGTATGTAATTCGTCTAACCTAAGGGGATCTGAATTTCCACTGACGTGTTACTCAAGTTGAATAAAAATCCTATTTCAGCAAACAATATTCATCTAAAGATCCTATCTCAAACTGTCGCTCTGTTGAATCGGATCATGTAATTAAATCCTAACGTATGCTCTCGCTATCCCGCCGAATTTAAAAACACTTTTTGAAAATAAATAAAGTTTAATCTCTTTTAAAACGCTGTCGCAGTCTTTAAAATTAATACCTAGTATCCACTATCTGGTTCTAAACCTCAAACTGTCGCTCTGTTGGTTTCTAACCTTAATCCAGTTTATTAACCTCAAACTTTCGCTCTGTTGGTTTCTAAACCTTTTAATAAATTAAATTAGATATCTAAATCAGAAAGAATATTTTTAACAACGTAACATTATGCCAGTTTATTTTCAGATTCCTTTGGTTCGATTAATTTACATACCAATATCAAAACGATTTAGCCAAACATAGAATTTAGCATAAACAAACTAAACATGAAGATAAAAATTAAGAGCAACATGATAATTAAATTAAAAGTAGTAAATGATAATAATAGCAACAATAATAATAATAATAACAATAATAATAATAATAATGATAATAATAGCAATACAATAAAGAACCTGTAAATGCGAGAAATGAAGAACTTGAAATAAACTTCTATTATGATGACAAGATTGTGATCC
Organism: Vicia sativa; assembly: GCA_021764765.1. NCBI lineage: Eukaryota > Viridiplantae > Streptophyta > Magnoliopsida > Fabales > Fabaceae > Vicia > Vicia sativa. The sequence continues at coordinate 123,316,014 of CM038796.1, forward strand.
AAGAGTACATAGATTGTAGGCCTAAAACTAATGGTGTGGTAGTTCCCCGATATGAGAAACTACCACTTTTACAAATATGATTTCTGCCTAAAACTATGAATAACGCTTCCGCGCACAAACTTGGATGTCTCTAAAATGAATGCTAACTAGTTTATATAGTGAGAAATTGTGGAAGTTATCATGAGAGAAGTAGTGATGATAATGGAGAAAGTGGAGAAAGAAGTGGAAAAGTGGGAAGTTGAAAAGATCATGGGGTGATAATGGGAAGTTTGGCTGATGGGCCTAGCTTTGCTTCTGTAATTGGGCCTTTTATCTTTTCTTTTATATTTTGAGCATTTTTCTTCATGTCTCCTCCATTTTTACTTCTTTTCTCGAAAATTCTTCATTTAATTAAATATCTGCAAAATAAACAAATACTAGCGTAATCTGAAATAAAGTAATATAATTAAATAAAAATAGTAACATTGTTTATGAAAATTACGTCAAATATGTTATATAAATTCGTGTTATCAAACTCCCTATACTTAAACCTTTGCTTGTCCTCGAAGCAAAAGTAAAAAAAAATCACTTGACATAGGTTAAACGCAGATATAAAACACAATTCAATTTGTACTTGGTTGAAATTCACTTCTTTGTTGGATAACTCGAGTTTAGACTTTGACACCAAAATTACCGTAATAACACTAGATAACCCCATTTTTGACCAATTTAAGTCATGAATTATAGCTCGACCTAATACTTTCGTTTTGTTTCACCCGTTTTCATTCTTACGCAATCACATTAAGCCCTTTACCTTACGCCGCATATAGTGGAGTAACCGTTAGTGACTTTGATCTTTATAATCCGACTAGGAGTCCGGTACTTATATTTGGTACTCCTTTATCAATTACAAATGCGGGGATCGGATCGTCATCCGCCCTACCAAGTTCAAAGACCGGACCACTTAACCAATTCATAATGGATGTTTGCATAAATATTTTATAGTTTCTGATCGTTGAATTAAATGATCCGTAAGGACCATCTAACTTAATAAGTGCATCTTCTAATAAAATTTTCTTTAAAATCTTGAGCAATCACTTATATTCATCGATTCTCCACGTAGTTTGTCGTTTAAGGCGGTGCCGGTAGCAATAAACTACTCGGGATTACTTTAAAACTAAGTCTTAAGGTGTTGGTATAATAAGTACTTAAATCAATCTAACACGTTGGGGTTTTAAAGTGTTAGGACGATAACAATTTTGCTAAGTCGCGCTCGAATTCTTATTTAAAAATAGGCAACCTTAGTATTATTTGAGTGTGTTAATATATGAGTTTTAATTTTTGTTAAAATTTTGTCGTTATGGCTCAAGAAAAAGGAGAAATTCGAATAAGCACGAAATTTAAACATAAAAGACTAAAATTTCATAAACATATTTTATTGAATGGAAATTTTGCAATACATAGAAAAAGGAAACTAAAAGGGAAAAACTAAATAGAGCAAAGAAAATAAAAACGAACAGAGAAATGTTCTGACGACTCCCCCAAACTTAAAATAAGCATTGTCCTCAATGCGATAGAACCAAGAGAAATCAGAAAGGGGAAGGGTGGTCACTCGAGCAGGGAATCTTAATTTGCATGCCTTTTTAGTAATACATGTGACTTAGGCAAATAAGGAACAATTTTGTAGACCACATGCATACATATTATATACTTGCATATATATATATATATATATATATATATATATATATATATATATATATATATATATATATATATATATATATATATATATAATTCTAAATTTTAATATATATAATACTAGTATATAATGCTTTTTAATTAATATAATAAATATTGGGAAATATTGATTTGGTATATTAATAGGAGAAATGCGATAATTAAAATATTACTCAATTATAATTATAAATATTAACGTGAAATTTTATTGAGTTTAATTATCGGTATTACGGAAATAGTTCAAGCGCATCGAGAAGAAAGGGTGCAATAGATAACCGACTAAAATTTAAAATTTAACATAAAATAGAAAAATTGAAAAAAAAAGAAAAATTAAAATTAGAAACTAGAATGACTACCGTTGATTTTCCATGGCCACTTATCAAGCCATCTCACATATCTCACCTTTTTTTCTTTTCTTACGTCAGGAGCGGTTTATTCTTCGACATATTGGTAGTGGTTCGGATTTATCCTAAGTATAAGTTTTCAATTTTTGGCTTAGTGATTTCGTCCATCGCCTCATAAGTTAACCTTACCCTCTTAACGATAATTATATCCCTAATTTTATGGTCCTCTAATTTTCGCTTTTAGGTAAGACTTCAAATGGTGGTGAATTAGTATGGATATTTTTCAATACCGAACGCGTTTTAGATTGGGAGTCTACGGAGTTTCCATAAAAATTTTCGGAAGGGAATCGGTGGGATGTAGTGATTTGGGGTTCACGATAGATGCTTCTTTTTCTACCTCTTTACAACCTCCTCTTGAACATTGTTGGTTCATTTTCTAAATCTCCACTATTTTGTCATCGAACTTTCCTCACACAATATCACTCTCCTCGTACTCATCATCACTTTCTAGATTTCCAAATAGTTTTTCCATAATGGTTGTTTCAACATCCACATCTTCCTGGGTAGGTCCTAGAAGGTTTTGTTTGAGTTGAGAGATTTTAGTCTCTAAGCCAACGTGAGGTACGCGAGGGATCAACCATATCGGTTAGTTGGCTAAGGGTTTCATTAATTTGAAGACTTTGTTTACTTCTTCATTTTGGATAGTTTGTGCTTCATTTTGGATAAATCGTGTCTCTACAAAGTGCTCAATCATAGACTCTAACCCAGAGTTAGTTATCATCTCATCCGAATCTTCCATTGATGTTTCGAAATTAAAATTTTGCGATTCTTCGTAGTCTTGAAAGTAGGTTAAGGTCTCCTCAGGTTTCCCATCGCTCTATCATCCCACATGATTCGTTAAAATCTTCCATTAATATTTCGAGATCGATTTGTATGGTTCCGTGATCCTTGTATTGGGTGTGATAATTGTAGGAAGGATTGGGTTGAGGAAAGGTTTGGTTGAAATTATAAGTTTCTTGTGGTTCTTCAAAATATGGGGACTGGATAGTTCAAGGTAGTCGGGGTAGGGTAGGTTTGTGAAGCATTGAAAGTTTTCCATCAGATTTCAAGGTCGGATCTATGGGATTCTGTGGTTCCTCGTAATGCGATAATGGTAGAAAATTTGGGTCATACATGGTAGTAAAGGTAAAGTGCCTTAGTCTGTCATGGTGTAACACGAGGAGTTACAATATCGACTTAAATAGTCCCCGCAACGCGCCAAAACTTGATCGCGACTTTATCGCCTATTAATCCGCAGATCGCAAGTGCATGCCCTATCGCTGTAGTTTTAAAAGATATCGAACCCACAGACTATAAATCGAACTATTGTTATCCTAAGTTACTAGATATACCATAATAATTTTTAAGATTTTTGGTTAAGGAAAATATAATAAAAATAGATATTAGTATGTAATTGCCTAACCTAAGGGATCCGAATTTCCACCGACGTGTTACTCAAGTTGAATAAAAATCCTATTTCAAAGAACAATATTCATCTAAAGATCCTATCTCAAACTGTCAGCTCCTTGAATCGGATCATGTAATTAAATCCTAACGACGCTCTCTTATCCCTACCGAATTTAAAACACTTTTGAAAATAAATAAAGTTTAATCTTTTAAACGACCGTCATGGTCTTTAAAATTAATACCTAGTATCCACTATCTCGGTTCTAAACCTCAAACTGTCGCCTGCTGGTTTTAAACCTTAATCCAGCTTTATTAACCTCAAACTTTCGCCTGTTGGTTTCTAAACCCTTTAATAAATTAAATTAGATATCTAAATCGAAAGAATATTTTTAACAACGTAACATTATGCCACGCTTTATTTTTTATTCCTTTGGTTCGATTAATTTATATACCAATATCAAAACGATTTAGCCAAACATAGAATTTAGCATAAACAAACTAAAACATGAAGATAAAATTAAGAGCAATATGATAATTAAATTAAAAGTAGTAAATGATAATAATATCAACAATAATAATAATAATAATAATAATAATAATAATAATGATAATAATAGCAATACAATAAAGAACTCAGAATGCGAGAAATGAAGAACTTGAAATAAACTTCTATTATGATGACAAGATTGTGATCCAAGAGTACATAGATTGTAGGCCTAAACTAATGGTGTGGTAGTTCGATATGAGAAACTACCACTTTTACAAATATGATTTCCACTAAACTATGAATAACGCCCAAGACAAACTGGATGTCTCTAAAATGAATGCTAACTAGTTTATATAGTGAGAAATGTAGTTATCATGAGAGAAGTAGGATGATAATGGAGAAAGTGGAGAAAGAAGTGGAAAAGTGGAAGTTGAAAAGATCATGGGTGATAATGGAAGTTTGGTCGATGGGCCTAGCTTTGCTCGTAATCGCCTTTTATTTTCTTTATATTTGAGCATTTTTCTTCATGTCTCCATTTTACTTCTTTTCTAAAAATTTTCATTTAATTAAATATCTCGCAAAATAAAATAAATACCAGCGTAATACGTAAAT